>JACEVL010000308.1:0-220000 GCA_020284085.1 Aporrectodea caliginosa
GAAGAATTATTTTTATTGTGGTTAAGGTAGTACTATTATACCATGCAACGAAAGCGATACTTATAGGGTCAAGAAAACACAATTAAAAGGTGTCTAAACAGAGCTAATATTTATGACAAATGAGTCGATGAAATGCATATAAATATAATTATCATAAAATCATCATTATCATCATCACCATCATCGTCGTCGTCGTCGTCGTCTTCATTATTACGCATTTATTAAGCCTCACATTCTAATGACTAAGCATTAATCGATTATGCTGAGCAATTATTAGCGAAGATCTCTCTCAAGATCCACAGTAATCGTCTCAGGGAAGAAGACTCGAAAACGTTCTCCCCGAGTTACAAGGTGGCTCTCTAACCAACAGACAAACCGTGTCAGAATCTAAAGCGGCAAAGACCTCTCTTTCAGATTGCGGCGCCCATGATGCCACAATGGACTGTGAGCTCCGCAATTTAGCGTCCATTGGGATCGCACAAAGGTCAGATCACCCTTTCTAAATCCACTGTCAACTCTAAGCCATTCTGATTTTCGCCCTGAACGCGCAAAGAAGCTAAAGATGTCGGTATACTAGGCACACATGAGATCAGGAATCTTGGCTGTGTTGGCTCAATTCCTGATAAGACGCCATAGCACCTTCCTATCCAGTGAGTCAAACGCGGCCTTCAAGTCAACGCGTACGGTCCCCAGTGACTGATGGAACAATAATGCGGCGTCTGGATTTCCTGTTCATATTAAATCTTGTTTGTTTTGGATGAAGTCCAATTCCTGTCGTCGTCTTCTATGTCTCAGAGGGAGGTTCTACACACGGCGAAAGAAACTGGGTTAGAAGACTTTCCCAAGAACATGATAGTTGGGTTGTTAAATTTTACTATTATATTTTTTATTTTTTATTACGTTATTCACACCGATGTCACCGACGACAGCAATAATTTCCAGTATTTAACTATTTCTTCTGGCCGTCAGGGCCGTTGACATCGCCCTCCTTTTTTCAGTCATTGAACTGGCACTACGAGCAGTGGCAGAGTTGAGTAGTTGGGTAGAACTGTTTATTTGACCTAATGTTAAATATTAACGACGGTTATGGATACTTCACAAATTAGCGATTGAGCAAAAATATCGAATATAATACATCGGTTTAAACCTATTTAAGCTAGGGACTGTAACTTCTACAACTACGTGAGAGGCGGAGTTATGTCTAAGGATGTCTGAGGAAGCGGGATACTAACAATGCAACGAAAACGGGAAACTTGTAGAGTTGGAAAGACACCATTTAAAGGTGTCGAAGCAGAGTCTTACAATGTTACTAATGTGCTTATTTTAACGACAAAGAGTTATACATATGATATATATATATATATATATATATATATATATATATATATATATATATATATCATCATATATGTACTGCCCTCAAAAGCCAAAACGCAGTAACTCGGAAAACCAATATTTTGCAGAAAGTTGATTTGAAAGTTTATTAGAAAAATCTCCGAATTTATCTATTCAATCCAAAAACAATTTACACCATAAAATGTATTAAATTGTGGGTATTTTATTGTTGAAATAAATTTTTAATATTAGTGATTTTTCGATCAAAATACTCAAAAATCGTTTGTACTGCGTTTTGGCTTTGCATGAAATTCCCATTTTCATGGGAATTCAACTAGCCAAACACATTACTGCGTTTGGGCTTATCAATTTTATTCAGCGTGAAATGGTAATAAGGATAGCACTTTATAACTTATATTATTATTATTAACTGCCTTTGTTTTAACTTGAACAACTTGAACATCAATTTCAATTTGAATATCAATTAGTAAAAAATTATTGTAAAAAATATTGACTTAAGCTATAAAAATTAGACTCTAACTAGATTTTGTCATGGAAATTATAATAGCCATTCACTGTTGCTTTACAGATATTTACAGATAGAATACAATGTTTTCGAAAATAATGTTTGATCAAATTCATTGAAAAAATTGATTTGAAACAAACAATTGAACATTCCACATTTAGAGGTCACTTTAGGTAACTTAACTCCCCAAACTTAAAAGTGAGGTGTATTCAGAAACTCTTGGTACTTTTTCACTTTGAAAATGCATATGTCGTCGAACGTTGACGTGGGTAATCTGTGGTAGAACTAATTTTCTGTTTTTAAAGCTTGTGAGAGCTTTTTTCCGGTTTTCTGACCTTGCGTTTTCGTCCACACTTTTCTAAAGCCAGACTCAAAATTTTGGCAGCTCTCCTGTTAGGCTACAATCTATCCTTTATAATAAAGAACATTGAAGGCTGCAACTAAGCTATTATTAATTCATATTATAATATCTAGATGTATTTTATTTTCTATGTACACCTACAGCGTTATGTCTGTTGTTAACACATTAAACGAATATATGATGATAATAAATTTGAGCAAAATATAGTGTAAGACATATTTCAAACATCTTATCTAGTTCAAATGGTATAGGCCTAATTTGAAAATCTCTTCGTAAGAACTTACATACCACAAATCTCTTAGCGAAATATCTCATTCAGTTATTGATAAACAAGCAGGGAATTTAAACCAATGGTTCTTGGAGAAGAGTGCCTTAATGCTCTTTGTATAATTAATAGGGCCTACATGTGAAGTTCGACTTGGATACCTACATTTTAAATTGATCAAGCGATATTGGTGTCTGAATTTATGACTTAAAACAGGGCGTCTGTAACATGCCTACAATTCGACTTAGGCTACTACTTAGAGTAAAATATCTTAAAACTTCATATAAAAGAAAAACCTAATAATTCAGTAACCATCTGTCCTATCCGTGTATTAGTCAAACCCAAGTAACCGTGATACAAGCATCGTCTAAAAATATAGAAAATATTAATTAACAGACTGTTTTACAATCCGTAATTATAATTCACGACTGCAACAATTAAATACTTTTACAATTAAAAACGCTTTATATAACTTACTTCAGATTAATTCGGATTGATAAATTTGTTTCACGCTCATTAATTGTAAACAAAACCGGAAACAGAATGCCTAAACGATGACTTATTACTAAGCCATAACGCAGCACTGCGTTTTGGCTTGGTATTCGTTTGTAGGAACAGCAGAATACTGTGGTTATAACGCAGTACTACGTTTTGGCTTGGCATCGAGTGAAAAATATCCGACTTACTGCGTTTTGGCAACACTAAATCTCGGAAACCAGTGATAATACAGCTTCGACAATTTTTTAACACGAAGATAGTTACATCTTAAGTGTAAAAATGTAAAAAAGTGAAAAAAATTTTTTTTCGAGTTACTGCGTTTTGGCTTTGGAGGGCAGTGTATATATATATATATATATATATCGCAACAATTGGACATCCTAAAAACTCCGCCATAGTTCGTACTCTGACAGTGCCAGTCCAAGCCTCCATGAAGGAGGAGGGCGCCGCTAATTATATTTCCTATCACAAAATGTCGTTAAACTGAAACTACTAGTACTTTTAAAAAGTTACCATTATGAGCCCTATTATTCAGAAGTCTCAAAAAATCTTGAATAAGTCGACGTCTAACTTTGGAAAAAATAATAAAAATAATGAAAAAGCAGAATTATGCCAATGGCACTGAACTTTGAAGATGTTAAACTTTGGATCGACCCAATCATTAAATTATTCTAGGAGAAAATTGAGGTTTAGGATAACGACCCTAAAAGCCACCAGATGTCGCTAAACATCAAGACTTCTAGTTCTATCGTCGGATTTAATTTCATTGTGGCTGACAGGTGGTGCAAGTCCAAAGCCTCGACAAAGGAGGAGGTCGGTGGCAATCATACTCGTTATGACATACCTTTGTTAAAATGTTGCTAAACTAAAAGGAGAATTGTTGCGCGGCCGACAAAAATGTCGCAAAAAGGACGATGTAACATGGCGCGATGTTTATGCGTAAATATAGCTCAAATGTTTTATAAAGAAAGGGTGTGCACTGATGCAATCGAGATTGCTTGTTGTCGTTTCAGATATTGTGAGATGTATAGAGATTTTAACATATTTCTGAGTTCACCTTAATTTTTAACGGGCAATATAAAGGCCACTATGTCTATTTAGTTTACATAGGCCATATTAAGAAAGCGTTGTTATCGCGTATATCAAACACACATAATTATTTGCACACACACGCGCGCGTGCACACCCACCCTCACAGTCACATCGACACAGGCACACACACACAGTTACACAAACACTTAAACATCCGTTTTGGGTACTATAGTTAAATACTAAATATTTTTTGAGGAGTATTTAAATAGGTCAAAACTGTTTACTTCACTATTTAAAATAGTTATGTTGACGGACCCATTGAAATAATATTTAATTATTAGTATGCGCCTATTTTCTCTTTATTACAAATTATAGTAAACCACCAGCGGAATAAATTTAAATTCCATGCAGTGCCTCAGTTTAGAGACTATTAGTTTCTAGTTGCTTACCCGTTATAAGACGGTAACTTATTCGATCATCAACCCATTGAACGAAAGAAAAAGCTGCTTATGTAATGTCATAAAACACCAATTTAAAGGTGTCTAAGCTTATTAACATTATCTTTTATTATTTAGTGTTTAACGACATCTCTTTGCACCGAATGCTGCTGGCGTCGATATAAAACAGTTTTTGAGCATATCGCACTGTTATATGAGTTTGAATAAGTACGGATTAGTTAGTTACTGTCTAATAACGCTGCCTTATAATAAATATGGCATGCGTCTCCCTTCTCCATTATCCATGCTAGGGACTGGTACTGCCGATCCAAAGCCTTGGTAGAGTAGAAGGAGGCTCTTCGGGTTGGTATCAAATGCGCATAAAGATGGTGTATTTTCCGTCATCTCGTGGGTTTATGATGGATCCGAAACGTTGATCATCAGAAAAGAGGACAATCGAACGATTGTAATCCTTCGAAATTTGGATTTGCGTAGGATGGAAAAACTTGTTGAATGGAAGACATTACAAATGAGGAGGTGTTGGAAATGGTTGGGGAAGAAGAACTACTAATGAAGTCTCAATATTTTTAGACACCTTCATATTCGCATTTGACTTAAGTATATATAATGTTTTCGCTCCTTCCGTTATAATAATGGGACGAAGTGACTAAAATAACTAAAAATAACTAAGTAACCAACTCTGCATAGTCCGCGGAGAAAACTAAAATAATGATCAACGCCACCACGGCGAGCATTCTGGTTGTGCCAGTCCCAAGCCTCGACAAAGGAGGAGGGCGAGGTCAGTCACCTTTTCTATGACACAGCGTCGTCAAGTAGTAACTTCTAATGGTAGTCGCGTTGAAACAACTATCCAATCAATAACTGGACCTTTCGAAATAAGTTCGTATGGTAAGGTCGACGTCAACGGCGTTGATATCCATAAGAAAGCTTTAAACACTTGATACTGCTAATTATGTTACGATTTGATTAGCCCAGTGCTACCAAAACTACGGTCTTGTTACCAGTCTGGGAGTGATTGGTTACAAGGCCGCGGAATCATTATTTGTTACCGCACAGAGTCGTTAAACGGTCAGTGGCTGAGATGTGCAATGGAATGAATAATCATAATATGCTGTTCAACGCTTCAATGAGGGTGAACAATCTCTTCCCTCTACTTGAAAGGCAGAAGCAGCACTTTAGACAAATGCGTCAGTAAGAAGCCTCATTCTCATTATATCGTTGTTGTTGTTGTTATTATTGTATTGTATTGTATTTGATCATTTATAAAGCGCTTCTCATTGCATAAGCCTTTCAGAAGCGCTCCCAGTGCGAGGTACTCCGAGGAAAAAGAAAGGTTTTAAGGTGAGAGAAAGAGGTAGAGATGCTACTAGAGAGGATTGTAGAGCGTAAAGAAGGAGGAAGTCGACTCCATAGAGAGGGACCTAAGACACAAAGGATCTGGATTGAGCCATTGTGGTCCTAACACGGGGAACAAAAAGGTCAAGCCGGTCAGAGGATCTGAGAGGACGCTATGACGTGGCAAAGAGGGGCGAATAATTTGGTGACAAAGATATTTTGGAGCAAGACCCAGTTGAGATTTGAGCATGAAAATGAGAACTTTGAATTGGATGCGCACAGAGAGAGGAATCCAATGAAGTTGTTCAGCCATAGAGATCCTGAGTGGCCGAGTGGGTTGGTAGCCCGCTCGCCATGCCGGCGGCCCGAGTTCGCTTCCCGGTCGGTCGGTTTATCAGAGATTAATTTATCGGATCTTTACTGCGGGTGGCTCGGTCGCAATATAAACGTGGAATACAATACAATACAATACAATACAATACAATACAATACAATACAACACAATACAACTGGGGCGCGGTGGTGTAGTGGTATGTTCGGTGCCTTGCAGCCGGAGGGTTGCGGGTTCGAATCCACCTAAAAAACCGCCGCGTATGGACCCTGGGCAAGTCCTTCACTCGCAATTGCTCATGCGCTTCGGCGTGAAACTCCGATTCAGCGTTCGCGCAGTAGTCGGGAGCGCCTCTGAATGGGAAATCGGAAATCTGGTAGGGGCGCTATAACAAGTGTTCAAATACAATACAATAAATGTAGAGATGTGAGAAAATCGAGGGAGGCGAGCTATAAGTCTGGCAGCAGCATTCAGTACAGACTGAAGAGGAGATAGACGAACCTTGGGTAAGCCAACAAGGAGAGAATTACAATAGTCAATTCGAGAACAGACAAAAGCATGGACAATTTAGGTGAAGGTAGAGGATGAAACAAATCTGCGAATAGCTCTAAGACGCCTAAGTTGGAAGTAAGAAGAGAGGGTAAGCTTGGATATGTGTTCAGTGAAGATAAGAGAGTAAGTAATACACCTAATAGTGTTTTTAATATTCGTATTGCGATAAAATGTTTTGATTCAAATTAATTTAAACAATATTCCGCAACAGAGAACCAGCAAGGACGGAGTTGAGTTGTTCGGTAAAACCGTTGATTTAACCTCATCCTAAATAATTATTAACTTTTGCTCATCGAACTGATTGCGTTCGTGCCCAGTGCCAGTCCAAATTCTTGATTAAAAAGGAGGGCTATGCTAATGATCTTTGTTATCACACATTGTAGTTAAACTGAAGCTACTAAGTACTTCACGCGATGGCAAGAATTTTATTCATCAAAGTTTGAAGAAAATCTTGATTATATATAGCATGGGTTTAAGCCTATTTAAAGGTGTTTTAACCTTCCGGGATATTATTGCGCATTGTTTAACTAGATTATTCTCATTTCTTACATTAGAGATTTTTCAAATTGCCCAATAACATAAAATTACACAGAACTGTTTAAAGACGCCTACATAGAGCGCTGCGTTAAAAACTGGGTACCAGTGTCCTATTTAAACGCGGACTTCAAATCAAAGTATACCATCCACAGATACGACCGGTATTATTCTCCCCGGGACTGAATGACATCATTCAAAGTGATACCAAAGTATTAATTCTGTATAGTCTGCAGAGAGAACTGAATCAATGGTCATTTTCGCCACGGCTCGCACTCTGGTCGTGCCAGTCCCAAGCCTCGATAAAGGAGGAGGGAGAAAGCCAATCATCTTTGTTATGACACAGCCTCGTCAAATAGTAACTGTTAATGATAATTGCGGCGAAATGGCTAACCAATCAATAACTGGACCTTCCAAAATTAGGTGGTTAAATAAGATTCATGAGATGTCGTTAAACACTGGATACTGTTAATTATAATTACGATCTACTTAGACACCTTTAAATAGCCTTCAAATTACGATATATGGTCAACATTTTCGTTCCAATGCTCGTTTTATTTGGAATATCCCGGTTTTAATGTGTAATTTAAGATCGACGTCTATTATTGCCCTTGGGGTCCATAAGAACTCATTAAACACTTAATACTACTAAAAGATTTTACGCTCTGATCAGACCAGTGTTTATTCAAACTATGTGGTCCGTGGTCCTGTCCTCTGTTCCGTGAATGACTGGTCACGGGGCCTCAAAATGTTAACCGGATTCACTATTATGATGCTATTTCAATAAAATATTAAATTGTATACAATGTAAGACAGTAAGAGTAAATTAATATGAAATATAAATTTTAATATAACATAATATACATGTAAGCTAATGTTGAAAGGCGGCATAGTTGGTAAAGGAATTACCGGTGTACAGCACCAGAAAGTTAGAGCTGCACTGGATTAGACACCTTTAAAGTGTTTCGAACGACGTTATATCTTGGAAATTTTCTTTCCAATTGATGAGTCACAAGGGTAAACAAGCAAGCAAATGATAAGGTAATAAAAGCAAGGAAGACCAGAAGATGTTCTTTAAGCAGAAGCATTAAAATAATTCAAAACCGTACAAAAAACTTATCTCCAACGACGTTAACGGTCTTTGAAGCCAGAAGACGTTCTTTGACTATTGGTAAACTAAGCAATCGCCAGCGCCTCCTTTAACAGCACATAGCCACTACATAGTGTACGGTCGGCATAAACGGACTTGCCACTGTAACTGACCGTACTCTTGTGGTGCCAGTCTAACGTCCAGATAAAGGAGGAGGGCGATGCAACTCATCTTTGTTATGGCCCAGCGATGATAAAGAGCAACTAACCTAACCTACGCTAATAATGTTATGATCTGCTTAGAAATCCTTAAATATAAATTATATCTTTCACTATTTCCTTCAATCGTGAGTTCTTGACAAACTTTGCTCATTAAAAACGTTTGATGAGTGATGCAGGTGTGAACTGTACCATCGATGCCAACAGCCTTTGATGCCTAAATGTAATATGGTCAACCTATTAGAATCTTTCTTATTGGAATCCAATAGCGTATAGATGAGGATTTCTTTGCGTCAGAAGCGGTCGATGTGAGGACCCTAGCAGACACAAGATGTCGCTCGTTAATTAACCGGAAGAACTCCCAAATAACGCTTTTTTATTTCAAAGTTAAACGGCATCATATGACAACGAAAAGCTACTAATGCATAATAGAATATCAATACAGCTTAATAAAAAATGTCTCATATATAGCCTCTGTTGGAAATCATTTAGAGGTGTCTAAGCAGATCGTACAAATATTGGCAGTATTGTTTGTTTAACGACAGCTACGACTGGCATGGCCGTTAAAGTCAACGTTACCATAACTATACATCAGTCAAATCTATTCGAAACGTTCCCACTTTTAGTTAAGAAGCCTGACATTTTCTCAAGCATGTGGTAATTGGTGACAGTTCTATAGTTCAAGGGTTTAACATCGTCCTCAATGACATCATTATAGACTTTGACGACAATTGATATTTCTGCTATATTTTCTCTGCAGCGTTTTCGATTATTGTTGGAAATGGGTCGAGATCGCTCCTGAGTTGTCACCTTGAAGGGGCGCTATATAACTTCTGGTAATGAATGAATGAATGAGTTTGATGGTTGCGTTATCTTAAAACGAACTGTGACAACGGTTCGATATAATTGCACACCTCTTTTAAGGGAGATATTCGTCCGAAACTTCGCCACTGCTCGTACTCTGGGAGTGCCGGGGCCAAGCCTGGACAAAGGAGGAAGACGACGTTGATGATGTTTGTTATCACACAGTGTCGTTAAACTGAAACTACTACAACTGCTGCGCACTATTGTATTGTATATTGTATTGTATCTATCAATTTATATAGCGCCTCTCGCAGTGCATACCAATCAGAGGTGCTCCCAGTGCGAAAGACTATTAGCTGAAATGCTCGAAAATATTCTATACAAGTGAAAGCAGGAGAGGTGTGCAGTGCCAGACCCAAGCCTTGAGAAGGAGGAGGTCGACGATACTAAGCTTTGCAATAACATAGTGTCGTTAAACATTGACTAACCAACTAACGGTGCATATCATGTTACAGGAACGGTGAGACTGATCAAAATAATTGCACACCTCTTTTAAGTGTGCTATTCGCCATATAACCCAAAGCAAAAGAGCGGTTCTGTACACTGTTCTGTAAAACGACTGGAGTCCTCTTTTCCAAAAGAAATAATTTATCAAGGATTACTATAAAGATTGATCAAAAACAAATTAAGATAGAAAATATAGCAATTACAATTTGGGTGTAATTTTTGATAGTAAAATGAGCTGGAAGCCACACATTGATTATATTATTGAAAAATGTAAAAAGAGGTTAAACCTTTTAAGAGCAATAAGTGGCTATGGTTGGGGAGCTTGTAAAAAACACTTCTCACCATATATAGAGCACTAATCAGGTCTATTTTTGATTATGGTGATGTTGCCTATTCTTCAGCCTGCAAGTCTTACTTGGATAAACTAACATGTATTGAAACTGAGGCTCTTAGATTATGTTGTGGAGTTCCAAAGGGTACTGCAACATCAGCACTTCACAATGAATGTGGAGAATTACCACTTCATTTAACCTTCGCAGGACGGAGAGGGGTAAATAATTACCCCAGGGGTGTTTGAATGCTGATTGCGGAGCAACCGTTGGCAGTTATAATTTGACGTTCCATGTGTTTACAAGTTAATACCTCTGACATATTCTGACACCAAAGCCAGGAAAATGTCATGTTGGGGAAGAAGATTTTTGAGTTCAAAGTGTCCTGGGGTAAAAATTTACCCCTCTTCGTCCTCGACGTCGTTAATTATTCGTTCATGGTGAATATGCATTTTTCAAAGATATATTTTCATAAGTAACCTGTAATCAGAAATAAAGTACTGAATCTACCGTGGAATTCGATTTCAATAGTTGCAATAATTTTGGGAGTGCACTTTCCAAGATGGCCGCCAAGATGGCCGCCAAAACACAGAAATATGCATATTTCAGCTCATAGGTAGGCTACAATGACAAATGAACCCTCCACTTTCATAGATTCGAGGTCAAGGAATCCATTTACCGTAGTGAGAAGAGTCTGTCAATACTAATTTCCAAGATGGCGGCCAAGATGGCGGCCAAGATGGCCGCTAAACGCTAAACGCAGAAATATGCATATTTCAGCTCATAGGTAGGCTACAATGACAAATGAACCCTCCACTTTCATAGATCCGAGGTCAAGGAATCCGTTTATTGTAGTGAGAATAGTCTGTCAATACTAATTTCCAAGATGGTGGCCTAGATGGCCGCCAAACGCAGAAATATGCATATTTCAGCTCATAGGTATGCTACAATGACAAATGAACTCTCCAATTTCATAGTTCCGAGGTCAATGAATCCGTTTGTCGTAGTGAGAATAGTCTGTCAATATCACTTTCCAAGATGGCGGCCATCCCTTAGAGGTTAATTAGTATTGGAAGACTATTCTCACTACGGTAAATGGATTCCTTGACCCCGGAACTATGAAAGTGAAGGGTTTATTTGTCACTGTAGCCTACATGTGCCTATGTTTTGAAATATGCATATATCTGTGTTTGGCGGCCATCTTGGCCGCCATCTTGGAAAGTGGTATTGTAATGACGTTATTATCACTACATGTTATGTATGTCTGTATGCAAGTATGTAATTGTGTTGTATGGGGAATATATGGAACTTAATATAGAACCATGTACTAGACTCACGGAGTGTTTAAAGTAGCTGATTATGTTATTGATAAATAACTCTAAGTTGACGTAGCTTCTCTAATTCAGTTGTTGAGGAAAACTAATTATGCAGCGAGATTGATACAGAGACTTAGCTACACAAATAACAAGAGTTTGATTATAAATAATTATTATTAAATGAACAACCTTCAAAGTAGTGTTTTACAAATTAGACAAAATACATATGTTAATCTTGATTGTTACTGACCAAAACCTTTAGACCATTAAGAGTTGTCGTTACGAATAGATGAGCTGGATCACGGATGACTTAGGTGAAGGTTCGGCTGTAGCTGATCTAGTCTTTAGTTGTACTGACTTCCACGATTCTCTTCCTCGATCGACTTCGGTCCTTTTGTCTTAGACGCCCATATGTTTGGCTGCTTCTCCGTGTCTCTCCTGCGTCTGCGTTGCCTCTCGACCTTTCCACTCCGTTAACAACCCGTCAATTCTTCAACCACCAGCCTTCCTTTCTACCAACTAACTCTTATCCATGTGTCTTCCTGTTATATAGTCGGCTCGATTCAGGGCATAGTCAATCACTGTCTTTCTGCCTGTCTTTCACCTACTATGCATTGCATACTGCAGGCGGTGCCTACATTAACATTATCCATTCCTGTATTCGAGTCTGTCACTGCATGCCTGTTTCATCTCCTTTCTTACTTAAGCTATGTCCCAATGAAACGCTTGTAACAGCCCTTCTTCCATTCTGATGCATACGCTGACAAGTGATTTATCCTTTGGCTGCCTCGATGTTCTCTCATAGGTTGACTCATTGAATAATTATAATGATGTTCGTAATCTATATTATGGTAATGACGATGACGTAATATCTCGGCATTACAGTATTGACAGACTATTCTCAATACGATAAAAGGATTTCTTGACCGTAGCCGTTCAGTTCGATCATAATATGATCGAACTCAAGTAGTATATTAATATAATAATAATAGTATATAGTATGATAGAACTCGAACTTTTAATCGGCACGGTAGTCTACTCACATGTATAAGATATTTTCTTATAAAGAACCGTGACGATTCGAATCATCCTATTATAACCGTGTGTGTAGTTTCTGTTTAACCTCGCTGTTTCGTAAAAAAAGCTGATTAGCGTCGACCTCCTTCTCTTTCCAGAATTTGAACTGACACTAAAACAGTTAGGGAGGTGGTGGAGTTACGTATAAAATCCAACGAAAGCGATGCGACTGCCAGGGTGTGAAACTTACGCAAAGTAATTTCAGTTTAACGACACTGTGTGATAACAAAGATCATTAGCGTCGCCCTCCCTCCTTTATCCAGGCTTGGGTGTGGCACTGTCAGAAAGCGAACAGTGGCGGAGTTCTTACGCAAAGAATAGATAACGAGAAACTAATAGCGTTCGAATGTCACCATTAAAAGGTGTCAAAGCAGAGCGCTACAAAATCGCTAATATATATAATATATGTATATATATAATATAATATATAATATTATATATATATTAATTCATTCATTCATTCATTACGAATACTTATATAGCGCCCTTCAAGATTACTACTCAGAAGCGCTCCCGACCTCAGCACGGCTGCAAAGGACAGTTTTGAGGCAAGAATAGAAAGATTTATATTGGATTCTGGTATGCAAGCGCAGCGCCAAAGGGATCCCGTTCCAGAGCGAAGGGCCAACCACTGAGAACTAACCACATCTGCTAAGCGATTCCGCTTAGTAGCAGGCTAGTGCGGGTAAAAGGGACCATGAGCACGCCTCGCTCAGTAGAGCGGAGAGAGCGACGATCCGGAACACCCAAGGTAGGGCAGCAGAGGTCGCGTAGATAGACGGGGGCGAGGCCCAGCAAGGACCGCCAGACCAAAGCAATGATCCGATACGAGATCCGCTGCAGTAGGGGAGCCAATGAAGCACCTCCAGCATATAACCTGAGACATGGCTAAATCTGGGTATACGTCCGCAAAGGCGTGCGGCAGAGCGCAGGACCCGGTTCAGGCACCCCAACCGACAAGCTGGGAGGCCAACATAGAGTGAGCAACAGTAGTCAAGTCGGACAGTGATAAAAGAGTGGATAGGTGTAACGGTGGCGCTATATTTACATATTATATATTAATATATATTATTATATATATATACATTTTATATATATTACTTCTGCGTCTTTAACGACCTGTGTTGTCATAGGATGTTAAGCTTTGGATTCACCCAATCATTAAATGGGACTATATAAGAAAAGTCGAGGTACAAATTTACTGGTAAACCACCAGTGGAATAAATTTATATTCCATCCAGTGCACTAGTAGTCTAGGAGAGATTATACTACTTCTGGCCAAGAAAAGGAATTGCTTATTCAGTTAGCGTCAATTAAAGCTAACCAGTAAGAAATTGCAAGCATTCTAAACAACTATCTGCAACTGAAAACGATTTTAGATAAAATAGTTTTTAAATAGTCAGTTGGTATTTGCAATGGTCTACAGCTGTTTACTATTTTAAACACTACAGGTAATATTTACCATTCTATTTAAATAATCACTCTCACATTTTATTTCAACACTATTGCAAACACACTAACGTTAAAACGCACCAACACCATTATATCAGGAAACAGACAGAGAGAATGACGAACAGACAAACAGATGTAATAGTAGTTTATGCCATTGGGCCGTTTGCTTTGTAGCGATTTAATCTTATTTGTGTCACGTGCACATATAACAATGATTGAAAGGAAGAAGAACAATATAGGGGCATTAAACTTGAATTTAAAGGTGTCTAAGCAGATTAACATTATTAGTAGTATTTAGTGTTTAACGACACCTTATTTCATCAAAGGCCGTTGACGTCGATAGGAAACAATTTTTGAACAGTTCTCACTGTTACATAAATTTCCATAAACACCGCTTGCTTAGTTAATAACGCTGTGTAATAAAAAATTAGATAAGCGTCTCCCTCGTCCATTATCCAGGCTTGTCCAGTTTAGGCATCAGCGCTATATCAAATCAAGTCCGCAATGGTCATGTTTTGTTCGTTCCGGTGCCAGGTTAGCATTCGGGGAGGTCAAGCCGAGGTGCTGTGGTGATGCTGGCCATTTGTGCGGTTGCAGAGGAATGGATTCAGGATAGGTTAGCTTGAAGAGTTCGGTTTTCAGTCGTTAGTTGAAAGATCGAAAACTAAACACCTTAACAGCAAGAGCATACTAAGAGAGGATGGGAAATAAACCAATGCAGTTCGTCGTTTAAGTTTTATTCTCACAATTTCAATCAGTCACCAATGAAAAAGTTTTATTGCCACCGTTTCAACAGATACAAAATATGAAATTTCCAGGCTCTGATTAGAAGCCCCACAATGACAGGAGCCTTAAAGTGATCTACTTTCAACATCTAGAGTTCCATTAAAAGCAAATGGATTGGATCCACAGTTTAACGGCAGCTTATGACAACATAGGCCATTGCCGCCGACAAAGATTATTTTTTGGCATATTACAGCTCTTGTTAATTAAAAGCAAAAAAATCAACATTAAAATAAAAAAATCAACATCAGAATATATAGCGTAATTAAATACCAATTTAAAGGTGTCTAAACATTGTTAGTAGTATTAAGTGTTAAGCGACATCTTATTGAGTCAAAGGCCGTTGACGTCGATATGAAAACTTCGTTTTTGAGCAGTTCTAGCGCACTGCTATATGAGTTTCTCTAAACAAAACATATGAGAAATATAATTTCTGTCGACGTCAACGGCCTTTGTTGTCATAAGATGCCGTTAAAGTCTGGATCCGCTTGGTTAGCCAATGACGCTGTGTTATAACAAATATGATGAGCGTCTCCCTCATCCATTATTCAGGCTTGACCTGTTTAGACACCGGCGCTATATCAAATGAAGTCATCAATCGCCATGTTGTTTTGTCTCGTTCGACGCCAGGTCAGAATCCCGGGAGGTCAAGCCGAGGAGACAGCATGGTGCTACGCTGGCAATAGCTGATGGTGGTGGTCGTGTGGTGGCGCAGAAGTAGAATCAGGATATGTATATATGTATTGTATTGTATTGTATTGTATTGTATTGTATTGCATTGTATTTAAGAATATATAAAGCGCCTCTAGTAGGGTGAACCGTTCAGAACCCGTATAAAGGAGGACGGCGACACACTTTGTTACGGCACAGTGTCGTTTAAGAGCATCTAACCTGATCTAAGTTACTAATGTAATGAACTGCTTACAGATCTTTAAATATAAATGCTTCACAATTTCCTTCAATCGCGAGTTCATGACTTTTTTGCTCATTAAAAAGTTTATTGAACTATGTAGTTAAGAACTGTGCAATGGAATTTTCCGGTCAAACCCAACGGCTTTCGATACCTAAAGGATATTTTGTGGTTAAACCTGGTTGAATCTCTTCACGCCGATTGCTTTGCATCAGAAGTGGTCGATGTGATGACCCTGTCAGACACAAGATGTCGTTAAACAATGAATAACTGACATCTATACACACATAAATGGCTCTAGTATTTACGTCAAATTTGCTTCAATTATTTGCACAATGAAGCATTAATAAGTGGGTGACTTTCGTTTCAAGTCACTAAGTAACAATTTGGCGAAAATGTCATAAATATAGCATCGGTAGAAAGATTATAATTATTAATGGTGTCTTACCAGATCGTAGCATTATTCGCAGTATTGAAAGTTTACCGACGTCTTTCGGCTAGCACCGACTTCAACAGCACCTAGCCAATATATAAGGTAAGGTCAATGTCAACGCATCTGGCACACCACTGGTGGTGCCGGTCCAACGTCGGGATAAAGGAGGAGGGCGACGCGTACAACACGCGTCGTTAAACAGCAAATAACAAACCATCAGACAAGAAAAACTGTATAATGCCAATATGATTTCTGCCGACGTCAACGCCTTTTGTTGCCAAAAGATTTTAAACTTTGGATTAACCCGGAGATAGGTGAGGTAGAGGATTACTGCTCTGGCAGCCACCATATGCCGTTAAATACTTGAAACTACTACTACAATCGCCGAATTTAATGTAATTGTTGCTATCGGGAGGTGTAGGTCCAAAGCCAGGACGAAGGAGGGCGACGTTTGTCACCGTTATGGCACAACATCATTCATAATTATTATTAAGTTGCTAAGCTAACGGTCGGAAACTTTGCAAGCGCGATGCAAACCGAAACGGAGTGAAAATGACTGTAATGAGTGTGATATTCGTAGCTATATATAGCTTGAAAAGTTTGTAAATTAAGGTGTCCACCGATGCAGCGAGATCTTTTGTCATTTCAAATAATTTAAAATGTGTTGATTTAATTATATGAAGTTGTACACCTTGCTTTTTCACGAGCAATGTGTAGGCCAAAATTCTATGTATTGTTTTGTATTGTGTTACATTTGAAAATGTATAAAACGCCTTTTACAGTATGCCTCTAAGCTATTCAGAGGCGCTCTAAGCGAGACAGCCCTGAGCAAATAAAAAAATCTTCATGCAGATGAATGAGAGACATAGCCAAAATCTTTGAGTGTAAAGAGTAAAAGGTCATTCCAAGAGGAAGCATCCACAATAGCGTAGGCACGACGTTGGGCCACAGCAGTCCTTGACCGAAGGACACAGAGATGAAGACGGTCTAGAGAGCGAATAGGTCGAAGAGAAACAGCAGAGGTGGGATTGCGCATCAAATCACATAGATATATGCTGAGTTCTGGAAACCATGAGCAAGATCTTGTAGGCCTACTGTATATGGAGTTTATACATGAAAGCTAGATATTTAAAAAAACGCTGAAATCGAGTATGCCTATATCTAACTCGAATATATGCACAAACTCACACACTCACACGCACACGCACACACACAGCCACACACACCCACACACTCGCACACACACTTACACGAACACTAACCCACCAGTTTTAGTTAAATAGTTACTGCTATTTGAATAGTACTCAAATAGTACATGAGTAGATACTTCACGATTTAATATAGTTATATAGTTATTTAAAAGGACCCATTGAAATAGCATTTAAATAGCATGTGCATATTGACTATTTACTACAAAGCTACACATGTGGACAAAACAGTTGATTACCGACGTTAACGGCCTTTGATGTAAGAAAACTCAGCAATCGCTAGGACGTCCATCAACCACACCTAGCCGATAAATAGGGTAAGGTCAACGTACACGGACTTGGCACAGCCACTGACCATACTTTGGAGGTGCCAGTCCCAAGTTTGAAGGAAGGGGAGGGCGACGCTAATCATTTCTGTTGTGACACAGCGACGATAAAGAGCAACTAACCTAACCTAAGCTAATAATGTTCTGATCTGCCTATAAACACCTTTAAATGTAATTATAATTATTTGCTTCACAATTTCCACCAATCGCGAGTAAATCACACACATTGCTAATTAAAAATGTTCAATCGTAAACAATTTTTGTTCGAAGCCAACGGCCTTTGATGCCTAAGGATAATATGTGGTTAAACCTGGTAGAATCTCTTCGCATTGAAATGCAATGGCATAGTGATGACGTCGATGTTAGTGACCTGGCAGCCAAATTTGAGATGCACTCGATTAGACACCTTTAAATAGCTTTCGAGCGACGCTATATGTACGAAATTTTCGTTTAGTCGTTAGTCAATCCAAAAAGATGATTATGGAAAGCAAACAGCATATCGATAAGAACCAAGATGAAACTGTCTGGAGCTGTTGTCATCGCAGTCCTGCTGTATGAATCCGAGTGCTGGTGCATGCGCAGAGAGGATGAGAGCAGATTGTGTTGGCGGAAATAAACTGGCTGAGGAGATTATACTGGGCAGAAATAGGAAACACAAGATCCGAAATGTGGTTATCCGGAGGAGCTGGGACAGAGGGAGAACACGAAGCCGAAGAAGACAAAGAAAGACCTGGATGGACAATATAATGGAGGATCTGAGGGCACAAAACATGGATATGGGGGATGTCGTTGATAAAATCAGAGACAGAACGATTTGGAGACTCAAGTTAAGGCGCACGACTGACGGAAGAGAGAGAAGACGAAGAAGAAGAAATCGGTAAATATCTTCCAAAACGAAGTGTATAGGCTAGCCAGCTTAACCCTAACCATACCGGGATACCAAACAACCTAAACGTACTGGGTGGGGTCGCAAATGATCTGAGTTTTTTAATCTAAGTGCAACATGTTTGTTATTTGAATGTCATATGATGATGATGATGATGATGATGATGATGATGATGATGATGATGATGATGATGATGATGATGATGATGATGATGATGATGATGATGATGATGATGAACCCGACAATTTCTACCGCGCCGTAACACAGCACATGCCGTTACAAGGGCGCTTTAACAAATCTAAAACGTCAGTCAGCCTGAGTCAGGATACGCTTTGGAGAAGAAGTAGGTCTTGAGACCAGACTTGAAAGCCTCAACTGATACTGCGGCACGGATCTAAGGTTGAAGGCTGTTCCAGCACCTTGGTCCCGCCACCGAGAAGGCTCGATCACCGAAGCACGTTTCTGATCTTCACACGTGCAGGTCTCCTTTACAACTCGATCTCAGAGCGAGACCCGCCTCCGATGACGAGACACGGACAAAGTATGCACCAAGATAGTCAGACGACGCGCCATTTAGGGACTTATAGACAAACAGTGCCAGTTTATATTCAATGCGCTACGGTACTGGGAACCAGTGCAGCACATCATATATATATGTATATATATATTGTATATGTATGTATATATGTTTATATATATAAGTAATAGAAATATATATAAGTAATATATATATATAAGTAATATATTATATATATATTATTGCAGAGAAAATGTTATTGAAAGACTGAATGATAATAATTATTGTATTTCAGTTCATTTTATAGGAGTTTCTACAATCGATTTTCTGTTTTTTACATGTCGTCTGATAAAATGTCGAGTTCGTACAAGCAATTAATTTTATACAGTGAAAGTATATATGAAAAGTTATAACGGCAAAGTGTTCATACATAGTAGATTATTTTAAAGATGCAACGGTAACAAAAGTATAGCACAAGTAAGCATTCACATACTCTTCTAGAGTCCGTAACTTGGTGTCGCACTTGACTCCTTCCTCACGTTCAAGGAGCACATATCGAATCTGATCCTGTCCTGAAGTTACCCGATGAATAATGGCAGATCCGTTTATACCATTATACAGTAGATAACCCTGCAAGTATCCAGTGTTCGTGGCTGCCAGGGCCGTTCACGTTGACCTTCTTTTATCAACCAAACCACGGTGACTTAACGATTGGATCCACAGTTTAACGGCAGCTTATGACAACATAGGCCGTTGCCGCCGACAAAGATTGGTTTTTGGCATATTACAGCTCATTACTTAACGATTCAACGAAAATGTAATATATAGCGTCGATTCGAAGCTATTTACGGGTGTCGTAGCAAATCGTTGAATTTTAATAGTATCATGTTTTTACAGACATCTTATGGTTGCCGGGACCATAAAAATCTTCCTTTATTGCGTCATTTTTGCATTTTAAACGAACTATTTTTATTCCAAATTTTAACGTCGTCGTATGACATCAAAGACCGTTGGCGACAATTTAATCACATACAATGCAGTGAAAATGAATTCAAAGCGTGCGAAAGACACCATTTAAAGGTGTAAAACAGAACTTTACAGTGTCACTAGTATTCATTGTTTAATGGCATAAAATAAAAGGTTAATAACATCTATGATGTGCTGCAATATAAATGATATCTTACGCAAATAAAACAATTGCCGAAATTTGTTTTATTTACGTAATATATAAATAAGTAGAGATAGTTACAGTACATCGGCACTGTCTGATAACAAAGAGCATTAGGGTCGCCTTCCTCCATCATCCAGGTTTAGGCGACTGGAAACCAATGGATTTGCCAGAGATATTCTTGCAGACATTGGTACATAACGCTTAATTCTGCGAATGTCACGAATGAACACATAGGATGACTTACAAATACTGTTTACATGGCCACTGAGAGACATGGCAGAATTAAAAACAACACCTAAGTTACGTGCAGCATCGGCCAATTGAACAATTGAGCTCCCCCCTCCACCTAGGGGGGGGGCCCAAACTTGGAGAAACAGGAGGGCTGCTTTGATGAGGCACAGTCCTGGATGGCATCCAATAAACTCCTCCTTAACGTCTGAATTTCTGCTACTGGGCACTCCACAGCAACTTAAAAAATTTGATGGGCTTAAGTTATTGAAACTACATGTAAAATAATAAATAATAATATCTTTTCTTTAATAAGAGCCTGACAAACGCACTGCGCTGTACATTTACATGTTATGCAATTGAAATCTTAACTACTAACAGAACAGACAGCTTGCAATACAACGGCGCTAATAGCAGCCTACAAAGCATATCCGCCCAACGGGGGCTCGAACTCGGTACCTCTCGGTCTCTGTGCCAGATGTTATCCAATGCGCCACGCCCCCCCCCAATAACCTAGTAAGGGCCGTTGAGTTCGACTCCTCATTTCTTCAGGCTTGGGACTGGCATTACCAGAGTTAGGACAGTTGTAGCGTCTTGATTATCATCAATTCGTCAGCATCCAGAATTTAAGACAAATTATTACAAGAAAGTCCGTTTGGGCAGAAATTTAAATTTCATTAACAGTACTGTTATCACTGTTCGTATTTGGTTGTCACTGCAGTAGAAGCCTACTCAAATAACGATAATGATAACAGCAACAACTGACTAATTGGTTTGCTGCTGTAGTGTAACGACATCGAGTAGGCCTAACATTAATTGCGCTGACGTCGTTATGAAAAATTGCTGTAGACAATTCTCACTTTTCAATTTGGTAAAATTCACATCAAGCATTTATAAGTCAGCGCATAACGACACCTAATAACTGCCAGGGCCGTTGAGTGCGACACTCCCTCCTCGTTTCTTCAGCCTTGGGACTGGCACTACCAGAGTAAGAACGGTGGTGGCGTTTTGATTATCATCAACTCGTCAGCATTCAGAGTTTAAAGACAATTTATGACAAAAAAGTCCGTTTGGGCAGAAATAGAAATTTCATTAACAGTAACTGTTATCATTCTTCGTATTTAGTTGTCACTGCTGCAGTAGAGGAAGAAACCCCGTCCGAGCTAATCTGTTATCGCGACCCGTTCCTTTATAGCATCAGTATAGCATGATTTAATGGTGTCGAAAGACATCGATTTAAAAATCACCAACCGCGTCTCAAACCTATATAGCTTTGGAAACAGCGTTTAAAAGGTGTCTAAAGAGAGCGCTCAAAACAATCAGCTGGATGGATCGAAAGGTTAAACGAAAAACACTGTTTGGCAACAAAGGCCGTTGATGTCGGTAGAAATTAATGTGAACAGCTCTAACCGTTGCTTTGGCGTAATGCAACTCTTTTAATGTCATCAGGATCCACAGTTTAATGCAGCAGTTTCCGACCATTTTCCAGGCGATGCACCATTGTTTAAAGTAAATCAGTTCTGTATTTTTATGACGATCAACGTTTCGTGCATTCAATCGCAGTGTTTCGATTATTTCTACACTCTTAGTGATCCAAAATAGTCATAGGCCAATGCTAATAAATTGACAATCGGTAGTTTTTTCATATTTTCCACATATTCTGCCATCCAGCCGCGGCAGTACAGACCTCAACCTTGGTGCACCATGGTTGGGCAACACTGGATTTACGACATTTTGGTTCCATGACATTTAATACCGCGACACTTGATACCACGACAGTTAATACCGGACAGTTAATCCCGACGACAATTAATCCCGACGATATTAATACCGCGACACTTAATACCACGACACCACGACAGTTAATACCTGATAAATAATCACTATCACACTTAATCCCTACGACATTTCTATCTCAACGACATAATAATTATAATCACACGAGTGTTCCTCCCCCGACATTTAATGCTACAAGTACAAAAAAGTTTTACTTCAGTGAAATTCTGTAAAAGCAATAGCAAAGATGTTAGAGTCGTAGACTCTAACATCTTTGGCAATAGTACAGCAATAGTCAACCTTGAGATGAGACATTGCACGAAGGAAAACCAGGATTTCGGTTTCACCGTATGCCGCAACCGCTTCTTCCGCTCGTTTCTGCAGCGCTGAATACATCTTTTGGAAGGATGAATGTTTATTTCTATGACGACCTTGTGTTGTCAAAGAGCTTTGCAGTGAAAGTATGCCGATTTGATACAACACCAATACGTGGTTCCGTTGGCATTGTCGCGATGCATGGTAGGCCTATATTCATAATTACAATGTGTAACAGTTGGTGAACCTTTGCTACTAGGCCTATAGCCAAAATTCGCATCAATAGTCACTGAAATTTAAATCTCACTAAATTTCATTTAGCACCTTTAAAGCCTGAGACTAACCTTTAGGCTATAAGTCTTATGTGGACAATAGTCGTACAAATAATCGTACGTGTGTGTAGGCCTACAGGTATTTGCTACAGGTATTAAAGGTCTGTGGGATTAATTGTCGTGGAATTAATTGTCGTGGGATTAAGTGTCGTGGTATTAAGTGTCACGGTATTAAGTGTCGTGCTACCGACATTTTACGGTCGCAAAGGCCGTTCACGGCGGCATAAATGATTTTGAACATTTAACACTGTTTCTTGTGGCATAATAAACTTTATAACAATCAACTTACTAAAAAGCTGATTTATTATCATCTGCAGGAACCAGAGTTTAGCGATATCTCATAAACAATATAACTATAGTTCCATTATTGATAAGGAGTACTTTAGCATTATGCGAATTAATAGTTACTGAAATACATAAACCAAACTATATAGAATATTTGTGAACCAACAGTTGAAGGGTAGTACCATAGATAGTGGCCAATATATAATTACTGTCATTTACTAGCATGATATTCTTATATATAATAAAGCATATTAATTAAAGATTCAACAGAGAAAAAGAAGTTGTCAGAATATAGGTGCTTCAGTAACCAATATGGAATACAAAAGACGATGGCTGAGGCATGAGAGGCTTATTATAATAATTATGTTATCAATATTTTGCAATTCTTAATCGTGTGGCATCAATTGCGTTCACGTCGTTAAGAAAAATTGCTTTAGGTAATTCTCACTTTTCAATTTGGTAAAATTCTCATCAAACATTTTTCAGTCAGAGCATAACGTCTCTTTGTCTCTGTCCGACCTAATGACTGACTGTCAGTATCAGGGCTGTTGATTTCGCCTCCTCATTTCTTCCGGATTGGGCCTGGCTCTACAAGAGTAAGGACAGTGGTGTCGTTTATGATTATCATCAATTCGTCAGCATCCATAGCATAACGACAACTTATTGCGGCGGTAGAAAATTCTGTTAACAGTCATCACTGTTCGTATTTCGTTTCACTGAAGCAACATAGAATCTAATTAAATCGCATGATGCCGTGACCCATCCCATATCAGTAAACACGGTTTTAAAGGTGTCTAACGAGAGCTCTTTCTTTCACCAATCTTCAACCGCGTCTTCTTACTGTAATATAGCTCCGGAAACAACGTTTAAAAGGTGTCCTAAAGAGTGCGCTCAAAACAATCTGCTGGATGGATCGAAAAGCTTAACAAAAACAAAGGTCGTTGACGTCGGTAGAAAGCCGGGCAGCGCACACCCCAACCTTTGGTGCCACCACATAAGGATTGGAAACACTGGATTAACTACATGATTGTATATCCTTTGGCCGCAAACGCCGTTCACGTCAGCAGAAATTATTTTTGAACGGTTATCACTATCCGAGTGGCATAATGTATGTATGTATGTATGAATGAGAACTTGTTATAGCGCCCCTTCAAGATTTCTACTCAGAGGCGCTCCCGACAACAGCGCGGACACTGAATCGGAGTTAAACGCCAAAGCGCATGAGCAATTGCGAGTCAAGGACTTGCCCAGGGTCCCTACGCGGCGGCTTGAGGTGGATTCGAACCCGCAACCCTCCAGCTGCAAGGCACCGAACATACCCCTATACCACCGCGCCCCACATAAAAATCTTTATTATAATAAACTTATGAAAAGCTTTTTTTTATTATCATCTGCAGGAACGAGAGGTGAACGACATTTTATTAACTGAACTATACAACTATTTAATTCTCTTATTGAAAAGGAGTAGGGCCTACTGTAGTATTATGTAATTTAACAGTTACTCTAATTATTCATAAACCAAACCATAATTATAGAATATTAACAACCAACACTTGAACAGGTAACCAATAGCCTTTTTACTGTTTAACGACCACTGTGTGGTAACAAAGACCATTAGCGTCGCCCTCCTTCATCATCCAGGCTCGGGACTGGCACTGTCAGAAAGCGAAAGATGTGTTTAAACTGTCAAAATTAAGAGAAGTGGCTAAGGAAAAAGCGGTTTCATGTCACAAATGGTTAGCGTCGTTTTAATGCTTTTCCAGGCTTTGGAAAGGCTACAAACCCATAATTTTATAGGTCAACAGCGGTAGTTAAACGGTCTAA
This sequence comes from Aporrectodea caliginosa, assembly GCA_020284085.1. Classification (NCBI taxonomy): domain Eukaryota; kingdom Metazoa; phylum Annelida; class Clitellata; order Crassiclitellata; family Lumbricidae; genus Aporrectodea; species Aporrectodea caliginosa. The sequence goes on from JACEVL010000308.1 coordinate 25,015, forward strand.
TAGGTCGTATCCGACAGTTTGACGACATCTTATGCCTGGCATTAAATCTCGTTTACATTGTTTCCGACAGTTACTATTTATTTATTCTGTTTAAATAGTAACACTGACTATTTTAATACAAAACTGCTACACACATACTAGCACTAAAACACTGCACCACAAACACCATTATCTGAAGAAGCAGACGGGCAGATTGACAGACGCAGAGACGAACATAAGGACTAGGGGTCTGCGGGTATACCCGTACCCGCGGGTTTACCCATACCCGACCCGTACCCGCGGGTCGGGTACGGATCGGGTAGGCATTTCACGGGTCGGATCGGGTCGGGTACGGGTAGGAGAGTTACGGGTACTGGTATACCCGGTTTTACCCGTACTGGCTGGGAAATTTTGCTGTCACATGTAATAGTGGGTCTTGTACCTTCAAAGATTCCTTACTATAACTGGCAGTATCCTGTCTAAGTACCATATGTTTGTTTTGACCTATGTCCGTGCGTCTTAGTGAACTTGGCATTCATTAATAGAATCTTTTATTATCTTTTTTATAGAATCTGATATTCAAATTACAGTTACAAAGTGGCTAGTTTCCATCAACACAATCGTGGTGCTTTTACATATATATATATATATCTGATCTGAGGTTCAGTCCGACAGTAATATTGGTAAATCGTTTAAAATTGTGAGCCTAGAATCTAAAAACGTGATGAGCCTAAAAGTAACAAATTGAGTTAAGCAACGCGATGGTTCATACAGCAGGTTCACTGACATGTTTGTAACGATTCCCTTTGTATTAATACAAACATTCCCATCTATTACATGTTTAGGCCTATGTAGATATTATAGAAGAGTATACAGATACCAATTAACTGTAGCTTTTGTTGTATTAGGCATTAATTAATTGACCGGCGTAGATTGGCTGGCGCAGAGCAGTTCAGAGATTTTGTTTAATTACTGGGGTAAATTGTTTGAACGTCATGGATACATCGTTACGACGAAACCATTGGACAAATTCAAACAATGTCAACAGACATTGACCGCGCATGCGCATCATAAGAAGAAGGCGGTGTGAAAAGAACAGTGAGGAGTTCTTCGTCCGTTAGAGGAGAGGAATGGATGTGGTGAAATGCTTCTATTTGCGATCAAAAGTCAATAGAGCGTTGTGAAGTTTTAGCAGTCGTAAGTCGATACAGTTGCGACTTAACCCTCGGGCTACCAAGGGGGGGGGTGGTTGCCACCCCCCCTAGGTTTTTTCATCTCAAACTTTTTCCGTATGGAATCAAAATTTGACCTTTTAAGTAGCTGTAGGGGGTTCATTTACACACGTTTTGAGGTAAAATGTGAGATGATATCTCGTACCGTTCAAAAGTTATACCCAATATACCCGAGGCACCAGAGGGGGTGGATACCACACCCCCTAGATTATCGACTATATCTTATCCGTCATTTAATATTAAGAGAAACAAATTATACCATTCTATAGAGGGAATGTGGGGCTACATTTCTATGGTCACTGAGTGGACCTGAGACAACCGGAAGTGCTCAAAATAAATAATAATACGCGTAACATGCGTGAAAAATGGCTGAATGGAAGCACTCCCCTTAGTTTTTTGTCTGTAGCGTATTCATTTGTCTTCCTGGAAGAGAAACAAAGATACCACTCTTTAGAGGGAATGTAGGGCTTCATTTGCATACCTACATCTTTGTCTTTTGAATACCGGAAGTGATCACAATAAATAATAATACGCGTAATCTGTGTGAAAATGGCTGAATACAGCATTACAACGGAAACCGATATATATGTATGTATGGATATATAGGTATGGATGTACATTTATACTATATAAACATGTGTAGGGATGATTGTTTGTATCTTTTATACATAGATTAGTTTCAAAACACACATAATCTTATATTTGTTTACCGAAAAAGTACAAAATGTACGCAATAATATACAATATTGCTAATTAATGGGTTCCGTTGTTAAAAGTGATGTAATTTCGAGGTGCATTCACATAATGTACAACTAAATATACCATTCTGTGCAGAAATGAATGCTGAATCCACTGCTATATTACAAGTTATGATATGTAAAACCAAACACGAAATCCAGGGGGTGGTAACCACCCCCACCTTGGTAGCCAGTGTTACAAAAAAAAACTTGGTAGCCCTAGGGTTAAACTATACGCGAGGTGTATAGGAACATTGCGGCAGCAACAGATTCTGTCAAAGGAATCTCTAGTTCGAGCGAAGTCAAACGTCGTCTCGCTACACACAGGAATTCAAATCTACGAGCGTCGCCTTAGTTCGTCGTCTGAAGTTATTCGAACTGAACGGTGGAATAATCGTACGTAGTTAAGTTAACATTGAAGCTTTAAAGTACCATTTACTTTCTCATGATGCGATTAATCGCAAGGGAACAGACAGACGGACGGACAGACAGACACACAGACACGTGTATATTGCATTAGTAATTTACGATATTTGACCGATTACTTAAAAGCGATTTAGTCTTATTTTGTCACGCAGCGAAATCCAATAATATAACTCGATTGAATGGATGGATCCTCAGTTTAACGGCAGCTTTTGACAACATAGGCCGTTGCCGCCGACAAAGATTTTTTTGGCATATTACAGCTCAAAATTGTACAATATATGTTGAATAATTTAATACCAATTTAAAGGTGTCTAAGAAGGCTAATATTGTTATTAGTATTTAATATTTAAATGACTTCCTATTCTTTCCAAGGCTGTTTACTTCGACAGGTAACAGTTTTTTGGCAATTCTCGCTGTTATATAAGTTTCTCTAGACATCGCCTGGTTAGATAATGATGTAGTGAGATAAGAAATATGATATGTGTCTCCCTTCTCTATTATCTAGGCTGTAGACTGGTACTACAGATCCAAAGCTAGGATAAAGGAGGAGGACCCGCTTCGATCTGTTGTCATATGCACATTAAGCTGACGTATTTCTGTAATCGTAATCTCCGCTCCGTATTTCGTGGGGTTCAATGATCCGAAAGGTGTATCATGAGAGAAAAGGACATGGAACGATTGGAAGACTTCGAAATGTGGATTTGGCGGAAGATGGAAAAGCTTATTGCATGAAAGACATAACGACAAGACGGTGTTCGAAAGGGCTGGAGAAGAACGATCCATGATAACTGCAATAAGGGTAGCGACAGAGAAGATGAAACTCCCGCGAGGAGACTCACTCTTGATATTTCAGCAGCCAAGGAATGCCAAGGAGATACAAAATTAGTTTGCAACAACTGTCACGCATTCCTATATATCATCAGTAAACAATGTTTTAAAGGTGTCTAAAGAGAACGCGCTAACCACTTCCCCAACTGCCTCTCGTTCACATATAACATCTGTGAATAGCCTTTTAAAGGTGTCTAAAGAAATTGCTCAAAGCAATCGGCTATACGGATTGAAAAAGATGCTGCTGGACTTGATGATGATGCATGTAAATGTTAGTTTTCGAAGTTCTCAGCGCCACAAAGCCACCGCAGGCAGACCAGATTAAATACTTGCGCTATATCAAATGAACTCCGTAAAAGCCAGGTTGTTTTGACCTTTAAATGTCCTTGGATTGTGTTAGTCTTTTAGTACTCTGACTTCTGGAATGTAGCACTGATCGGTCTGAGCAAACAGGCAAACGAAACACTCATAATTATAGAACAATATTTTAAGGCAATTTCCTTAAATTTTTCTCTGAACTTGACCTTTTTGTCATTAAAATAACCTTCGATCGTCTTACATTTGGTATCCTTGTTTCTTATCACAGGTAGCCCTTATCATGACGAGAAAAGCAAGAAAGAGTTAACCAATTTCAACAATTATTGGCCGAGATCTGTTCATTTTTCTTTGTTTTTCGATAAATTTCTATTGCATCAATGGAATTTGAAGACATTTTGCTATTTCTACTGAATTTCCTCAGTAGCGTTTTCGATCACTGTTGAAATTGTTCCCTCAATGGTTTTACAGACCCCTTAAAGAGCCTTGGACCCGTGCTTCCCAAGTACTAAGCACAATTCGCTAGTTGATCTTTAACGACACTGTTATAATATTATCTTATGGATCCTATGGCAGATTTCTCCGCCCGCCTTCTTGATCCAATCTTTGGACTGGCGCTACCAGGGTATAGGCAGTAGGTGAGTTCAAATTTATTTCTGTATTATGCCTAAACGAACGGTGAGAACTGTTGCATATAATTACACATTTCGTTTAAGTGTGATTATCGCCCTATAAGTAAGAGCAGAAGAGCGGGTCTGTATTTGTCAAAACGAACGATGTAAACTGTTCAAACTAATTACATACCATTTCAAGTGAGATATTCGCCCTATAAGTAAGAGCAGAAGATCCGTTCTGTATTAACTGACTTTCAAGTGCGAAAATAATTTCTATATAATTATGCGAAAGCAGAAGAGTGGTGCAGTGCCAGTCCGAAGAATGGAGAAAGGTGGGTCCACACTAATTATCCTTGCTATGAAAAAGTGTTGTTAAATGGCAACTAACGAAATGACGATTCTGTATAATTATGCCATTAGAACAGTAAAAACTGCTCGAAATAATTGCACACCTCTTCTAAGTGTGATATTCGCCCTATAAGTAATATCAGAAGAGCAATTCTGTATGTTCTGCATAATATCTATGTTCAATCGTCTCTTGTTGTTGAGAAAGCTGTAACATGAGCTAATTTTTTATGAGAAATGTGTTGATGATATATTTATGTTGATGAGATATGTGTTGAAGAACCTGTTATAAGTTAAAGATAATGTGAATTTTCAGGTTTTAAGTAGGCCCTAAATGAAAACGATTGAAATTTCAAGTACAAAATGTGGTAAGAGGAGGTCATTGCCATAGATAAATCGATATTGATACCAAATGAGGTTACAAACGAAGTTAATAAACCATTAACTAAACACGTTACTGAACGCAAATTCAACGGTGAATCCCGTTCTCCTCTGAGTCAGGAGAAAAAGAAGCGCCTCAGGGAGTTTCAGTCACGAACTGTGTTTATAGATGGACATAAAGATGACCCCCGTAAATCTTAATTTAAGCATGTTCTAAAGCATTAATTTTAGTACCGATTGGTAGCAGTAGTTGTCCAAGAGTTTATGGATTCTATGACCGTAGTATGCCAGCATAATTTCTACCGACGTCAACGCCCTCTGTTGGCAAAAGATGTTAAACTTTGGATCAACACGATTAATTTAGTCTAGGAGAAAAGCAATGTCGAGTATAAGGGCTCTGGCAGCCACCAGATGTCGTTTAATACTCGAAACTACTGCTACAATTGTCGAGTTTAATTTATTTGTTGCTATAGGCAGGTGCAAGTCCAAAGCCTGGACAACGCAGGAGGGCGACGTTAATTATCTTTGTTATCGCACAACATTGTTCGTATGTTGCTAACCTATATGTCAGAATCGTTGCGGGTGCGATGGAAAAAGACGACACATATACTGGGCGTGATGTTCATAGCTATATATAGCGTCAAACATTTATGAACAAAAGGTGTCCACTAATGCGGCGAGTGCGCCTGTTGTCATTTCAAATAATTTAAGATGTGTTGACATATTTTTATATTATTGAGTTCATCTTGATTTTTTGGATTTTTTGCTCAATAACATAAAATTACACGAAACGGAACTGTTTAAAGATGTCTACGTATAGCGTTGCTTTAAAGACGGGCATACCAGTGACCTATTTTAAACGCGGCTTTCAAATCAAAGGTCATAAACGTATGGTAGACGTCAACGGTACCGGAAGCCTTGAGATCCATAAATATTAGGTGCTGCTAATTCATTGATTCAGTAAATTGATATAGCACCTCTTCAAGGGAACTACTCAGAGGTAAACCCGATTCCAGCACGGCCAAAAAGAACAGTATTTAGGTTAGTATATAACGTGTCAAAGAGCGTTCGTGGAAGCAGGCGCAATTCCAAGGTCAGCCGATTCCAGACCAGACGGTAGGCCGGAATAATACAGAGTATATTCGTTAAACACTACAGATGGTACTACAGAGATATTACGGTCTGATTAGACAAGTGCCACTCAAACTGTGCTCTGTGGTCCTATCCTGTTCCGCGAGTGATTGGTCACGGGGCCACGAAGTGTTAACAATTACGATAATATTTCAGTAAAATGTTAAATTGTATACAATGTAAAACAGTAACAGTAAATTAGTATGAAAACTAAATTTTAATATGGCATAATATTATACATGTCGGATGATTTTGAAAGGCGGCAAGGCGGGTAAAGGAATTACTGGTCCACAGCATCAGAGAGTTAGATATGCACTACATTAGACACCTTTAAATTGTCTTCGACCGGCGCTATATCTTGGACATTTTCTTTAAATCATTGGGTTAACCGGATCTCGGACTTTCTCCGCCATTTTTCTCTTTCTGATAGTGCCAGTCCCAAGTTGGATTAAGGAGGAGGGGGACGCTAATAATATTTGTTACCGTACAGCTAGTCGTTAAAAAGGAAACACACACTTCTCGGCTATTTTCGTTTGACTCCAATCGCGTATGGATTCCGATTTCTTTGCATCAGAAGCGGTCGATGTGAAGACCCTGGTAGCCTCAAGAATTAATAATAAGAGAACGATCTATTCCCTGGTAGTATGCAGTGTTTAACGACATCTTGTGGCTGCCTCGGCCGTTAACGTCAACATTGTTTCGTTTATTAACTGGAAATGCACCCAATCTGTTATCTAACGAGTAAGCGAACATTTCAACTATATACAGTCGTTTGAAGCTGTTTAGAGGTGTTTAAGAAAATCGTAACAACATTGGCAGTATTGTAAGTAAGTAAGTATAAGTAAGTATATCCTTTATTGAAAAACCAACTGCTAACCGCATTTTGGTGTACAAAGATCATCAAATAAAAAAAAAATTAAGTATAAAGCATCCGTGTGACAAATGTTTTACGAGATAGAAAGTTTGCCTTAGGTATTATTCTATTGTGGGTTCTGGGGCGTAGCGAGTATGAAACAGTTTTCACGGGAGGCAGTAGTTGATGTAATACATGTGCAGGATTGCTGATGATGGTAGAAAAGAGATTAGAGTCTGCTTTTCTGCAAAGTTGCTCGAAACTCTGGTAGAATTCCGGTAGATAACGAGACCGGACCAGTCTAACTCTCTGATGCTGCGTTTAACGATATCTCACGGCTGCCAGGGCCTTTTAAGTCAACGTTACCTTATACATCAACTAAATCAATTCGAAAAGTTCTCACTTTTAGTTAAAAAGACCTGCATTTTCTCAAGCAAGTTGCGATTAGTAACAGTTCTATTTCGAAGGTTTAACGTAGTCCTATGACATCAATCGATTTTGACGGCATTTTGCTATTTCTACTTGATGATATTTTTCAAATTTATATCTTAAAATAACTTCTAAACGACTTTATATAATTATTATAGTCCGCAGAGAAATCTAAAACAATGGTCAACTCCCCCACGGCGCGCACTGTGCTAGTGTAAGTCCAAAGCCTCGATAAAGGAGAAGGGCATCGCCAATCATCTCTGTTTTGACGCAGCGTCGTCAAGTAGTAACTACTTCTTGTAGTAGTGTTCAAATAACAAACCAATCAATGGCTGGACCTTTCTAAATTAGGTCGTAATTTGAGGTTGACGTCAACGGCCTTGATATCCATAAGGCGTCTTTAAACATTTGTTGCTACTAATTGTAATATTCCAATTTAATTAGACCAGTGCTACTCAAACGGTGGTCATTGATCCAATATTGGTCGGCAATTGTCCGGACCGCGGAATGATAACGCGAATCACAATCTTTTAGGTAGCTAAATAAATTATTAAACTGTTTACAATGAAAAACTTAAAGAATTATAGCTTGACACAGTGTTCGTACATAATGGACAGTTTGAAACATGGAACAGTAACAAAAGTATAAGCTTACTTGTAATAAAAATACTAATAGTTGGAATAAATTATTTTGAAATCTAAATTTTAATATAATACATTATACATGTAGTGTAGGCTGATTTTGAAAAGCACCGGTCCACCGGCAAGGCTAGCGAGGAGCGTTCTGAGATGTGCTGGTTTAGACACCTTTAAGTAGCTCTCGAATGACCCTATATGTCTAAAATTTTTGAGCTGTAATATGCCAAAACATAATCTTTGTCGGCGGAAACGGCCTATGTTGTCATAAGCTGCCGTTAAACTGTGGACACACGCAACGTCAATCAAGACCTTTACGACTCATGTTAAAGACATCTTTATATCGACGTTAACTGCCTTCGATGCTGTTTAAATAATGGTAAACTTAGCAATCGCTAGGACCTCCCTCAACAGCACCCAATCAATATATATAGAGTAAGGTCAGCGTAAACCTACTTGGCACAGCGACTGACTGTACTCTGGTGGTGCAAGTCCCAAGCTTGAGGGGAGGGAAGGGCGACGTTAATCATCTTTGGTGTGAAACAGCGACGATAAAGAGCAACTAACCTAACCTAAGCTAATAATGTTATGATCTGCCTATAGACATCTTTAAATATAATTATAATTATTTGCTTAACAATTTCCTTCATTCGCGAGTTTATGACACAATTTGCTCATTAAAAACGTTTACTCCGAAACAATTTTAGTAGCGAAACCAATAAGATTGATTCTAATTCCCTTCATCTCGGATTGCCCCACATCAGTATAATATGTATGGTCATTGAGCACCAATTTAAAGGTACCTGAGCATTATTAGCTCTATTTGGTGTTTAGCGACATCCTATTGCAGTTGGACTAATAAAGAATATAATTATATACTCACTAATTTATTTATTTATTTACTAAAATGCTAATAATAGTGTGCCAAATCTCTTGAGACACCTTTATATTGGTAGCAAAGGGCTCTATATATTTTATTCTTCTTTCGTTTTATCTAACTCCGCCACTGTTTGTACTCTGACAGTGCCAGTCCCAAGTCTGGATAAAGAAGGAGGGCGACGCTAATGTTCTTTGTTATCACACCGTGTCGTTAAACTGAAACTATCACTACTCGTTTTATCTGATATGGTGCCGAACTCGTTAGATACCTAAAAGTAACTTGAAACCAACTCTGTATTGTCTCAGAGAAAACTAGTACAATGGTCAACTCCGCCACGGCGTGCACTCTGGTCGTGCTAGTCCCAAGCCTCGATGAAGAAGGAGGGCGACGCCAATCATCTTTCTTATGTCACAGGGTCGTCAAGTAGTAGCTACTAATGGTGGCCAATTTGAAATAACTAACCAATCAATAACTGGACTATTTCTAACTTGGTTCTTAAAGTAAGGTCGACGTCAACGGTCTTAGGATCCACAGGGCATCGTTAAACACTTGATGCTACTATTACGATTTGAATAGACCTTGACATATGCTGTAGTCCGTGTTCCGTTACCGAGTGATTGGCTATAATAACGGGCCGCGTAATGACAGAAAAGAAGCAAAGACAAGAAAAGAGAAAGAATTCTGATGAAAAACATTATTCGAAAATGAACTTAAATACGTCAAAACTTTAAAGTCGTCAATATCCTATCAGAAATAGAATCCAAGACGAAAAAAAAAAAGAAAACTGATGAAAACACTACACGAAAATGAACTGAAATGCATCAAAAACTTTAAAGACGTCAACGGCCTTTGTTGCTAAAAGATGTCATTAAACATTGGATAAATAAATAAATAATCGTAAGTCCACTCTACGGTCGAACACATTTTGATATCGACGTTAACGGCCTTTAATGCCACAAAATATTCTGTTTAACTATACCATCTCTCTAAACAGCACCTTGCAAATATGCATGTATATTGTATTGTGTTAATAATAATAATTACGACAATTTATACGGCGCCGTAACACGGCCGTAACACGGCAATGCCGTTACAAGGGTGCCTTGGTTTGTATTATATCAAATCATTTATTAAGCGCATCTCATAGCATAAGCCTTTCAGAAGCGCTCCCAGTGCGAGGTACTCCGAGAAAAAAGGAAGGTTTTAAGGTGAGAGAAAGAGGAAGAGATGATACCAGAGCATTTCAGTATAAGGTCAACGTAAACGGACCTGGCATCGCCACTAACCGTACACTGGGCTTGCCAGTCCCAAGACAGCATACAAGAGAAGGGCGACGGCCCTTATCTTTGTTATGGCACAGCGACGATAAAAAGCAACTAACCTAACCTAAGCTAGTAATGTTATAATCTGTTTGGAAATCTTTAAATATAGTTATAATTATTTGATTCACAATTAATTAAACCCTTTGGAAACATTTTTTTATTTTTTAATTTTTTAAAAAAAAAACCCAAAAAATTTTAACGTTTTTAAAGGCCCGAATTTTAAAAAATAAAAAGTTAAATTTGGGAATGGGGAATCAGTAGAAGCGATTAACCCTCAGGTATGACGTTGAAAACTATAAAAAATTCTCCTACCGATGTCAACGGCTTTTGACGCTATAACATGCCATAAAAGTGGACGATTCATACAACCGTTGGTTTAATAAATTGGACACCCTTAAAACGGTATCATTGTAATCGATATAATTATGTTATTCAGAAGTCGCGCTATTAATAAATTCTGAATACTTTCGTCAACTGTTACAGCCTTCAATGTCGTAAGACGACGCTAAACCTTGGAATAAAAATCAAAAAAAGGAAAATGTTTAATGATGCCAAAATAATTTTTGCCGACTTCAACGACTTCTGTTGCCATAAAATGTTAAACTTTGGATCACCCAATCACTAGATTCGTCGAGGAGAAAAGCACAGACGAAGATGCGCGCTTGGACTGGTATCATTTTAAAATATTTTCTTTCTGGCGTTTCCGATTATTTTTCGAAGATTTCCTTTGATAACCTAACGATGGTTTTGAATATTCCTTGGTTAGTTGCTGTTTAACGACTCTGTGTTGTAACAAAGATGATTATCGTCACACTTCTTTTTTCTCGGACTGGTATTGCTAGACTGCAGCATCTGTGTTTAACAACATCGTTTGGTGTTATCGCCGTTTTCGTAGCCCTCTTTTTTTATTCAGAGTTTGGATTGGCGCTACCAGCGTACGGGCCGAGACTGGGTTAGAAGTGTAACAGGCATGGATAATAATATATCATGTTCAATGCTTCCTAAGAACTCTCTGCCCTTTAATTTAACCCCCGGAGTAGCACAATCGCAACATGCGACAATACGCCCTCCTCCTTTTCCCATGCTTTGGACTGGCACTACCAGAGCAAGAACAGGGGCGGAGTTGAGTAGTTGGGTAGCTGAGTAGAAACGTTGATTTTACCTTATCCTAAATATTAACTGTTGCTCTTCGAATTGCTTGCGTCCTTAGTGCCAGGCAGTGCCAGGCCGAAGCCTGGACAAAAGAGGAGGGCGACGCTAATGTTCTTCGTTATCACACAGGTGTCGTTAAACTGCAACTACTACTGCTGCTTATGGTGTCTGTTAGTCAACGATTGAACGAAAATGTCTTATATATTGCATCGGTTTAAACCTATTAAAAGGTGTCTCAACATAATTATCGGAAAATTTTAATATTACTGGTATCCATTGTTTAACTGGATAATCTTAATTGCTTACATTACATATTTGTTCAAATTGCTCAGTAACATAAAATTGCACAAAACTTTTAAGAGACCTCTACGCAGAGATTTCTGCTTAAAACAGGCTTCGGCCTGGCACTGTGGTCGGAAGCGCTCCTGAGTAGTAACCTTGAAGGGGCGCTATATAAAACTTCGTAATGAATGAATGAATGAATGATTGTCCTATTTAAACGCGTCCTTCAAATCAACGTATGCCATCCACAGATGTGGCAGAAGGAAATCTCGCTGGGACTTGATGACATTATTCAAGGTGATCCCTACCTAAAATAGCATCTAACCAACTCTGTAGGCCTATGGTCCGCAGAGGAAACTAAATCAATGGTCAACCCCGCCACGACGCGCAGTCTGGTCGTGCCAGTCCCAAGCCTCGATGAAGGAGGAGGGAGATGCCAATGATCTTTGTTTTGACACAGCATCGTCAAGTAGAAACTACTAATTGTAGCTACGTTGAAATAACTGACCAATCAATGACTTGATCTTTCGAAATTGGGTCATAAGGTAACGTCGACGTCAATGATCCAGGCAGCCATGAGATCCATAAGACGTCGTTAAACACTAGATGCTGCTAATTATATTATAGTCGTTAATTAAGCACTTAAAGCTACAAAAGATATTCCGCTTTGATTAGATCAGAGCTACCAAAACTTTGGTCCGCGGTCCGTTACCAGTCCACGAATAATTGGTTACAGGGCCTCGGATGGATAACAGGAATAACTATTATGATGGTATTTCAATAAAATATTAAACTGTATGCAATAATATCAGACAGTAAAAAATGAATAGGAAATCTAAATATTATTATAACATAATATACATGTTAGCTGATGTTGAAAGGCGGCAAAGCTGGTAAAGGAAACGACTGGTCCACAGCATCAGCAAGTTAAAGATGCACTGGATTAAACACCTTTAAATTGCCTTCGACCGACGTTATATGTTTGAAATTTTCTTTCAATCGCTATGTTCGACATAAATAATATTTCAATCGCTAGGGTAGAGTTGTACTATGCGCAATTAATTTAAGTAAGTAAGTAAGTATATTCTTTATTGAACCAGTTGCAATCCGCATTCTGTCGACGACGGCTACGACCTTTGTTGTCATAAGCTGTCGGTAGACTCTCGATCCATCCATCCAATCGCTATGGTAATAAAACAATGAAAAACAGAAGATGTTGTTTAACATAAAAACATTAAAACCTGTATAAACATAAATTATCTCCAACAACTTCAAAGGCCTTTAACGCCAGAAGATGTTGCTTAACTATAATGGGTAATCTAAGCAATCGCTAGCACCTCCCTCAACAGCATCTAGCCACTGCATAGTGTGAGGTCAGCGTAAACGGACTTGGCACCGTCACTGACCTTACTCTGGTGGTGCCAGTCCAAAGCCTGGATAAAGGAGGAGGGCGATGCCACTCATCTTTGTTATGACACAGCGTCGTTAAACATCAAATAACCTAACGTATGCTAATAATGTTAGGATCTGCTTAGAGATCTTTAAATATAAAACATTTTCACAATTTCTTTTAATCCTGAGTTCATGACACACTTCGCTATTTAAAACTTTTAATGAGCTATGTAGCTTAGAACGGTATAAAGGAATTTCCTATCGAAGCCAAAGGCCTTTGATGACTAAAGATATGTGGTAAAACCTGGTGGAATCTATAAACATTGGATTTCAATCACGAATAGATGTCGATTTCTTTGCGTCAGAAGCTGTCGATGTGAGAGCCGTGGCAGCCAAAAGATGCCGTTACAAAATGAATAATAAAAATAACTATCTATTCTATATCGATATTAATGGCTATCATAGTAAGTAAGTAAGTAAGTAAGTATATCTTTTATTGAAAAAACTGCTAACCGCATTTTGGTGTACAAAGATCATCAAATATAAAAAAAATGTTTAGTATGCCGTGTTTAACGAGATCTTGTGGCTGCCAAGGCCGTAAGCGTCAACCTTATTAATTTTTCGTTTATTATCCTGAAGACCAATCGCAGTAACGTTTAATCGAAAATGTCAAATATATAACGTCAGTTGAAAGCTGTTTAGAGGTGTCTAAGCAGATCCTAACAATATTGCAGTATTGTGCGTTTAACGATAGGCTGTCTTACGGCTAGCAGGTCCGTTCAAGTCAACGTTACCATAATTATACAGTAGCTAAATCAAATCGAAATGTTCTAACTTTTAGTTAAGAATCAAGCAAGTGGCATTTGGTATCAGTTCTAGATCAAGGGTTTAGCATCGTCTAATGACGCCAATGGACTTTGACAACATTTTATTATTTCTACTTGATGACGTTATTCGATAACGATAACTTAAAACAAATTTAAACCAGCTTTATATAGTCCGCAGAGAAAACTAAACAATGGTCAACTCTGCCACGGCCCGCACTGTGCTAGTGCCAGTCCGAAGCCTCGACGAAGAAGGAGGGCGACGCCAATCATCTCTGTTATGACACATCGTCGTCAAGTAGTAACTACGGGTTTTAGTCGTGTTTAAATAGCAAACCAATCAATAACTGGACCTTTCTAAATTAGGTCGCAAGGTAAGTTCTACGTCAACGGCCTTAGGATCCATAGGACGTCGTTAAACTCTTGATACTACTAATTATATTACGATTTGATTTGATTAGACCAGTGCTACTCAACTTGTGGTCCTTGGTCCAGTGTTGGTCGGCGATTGATTGGTCACCGTCCCTCGCAATGATCACGGGAATCACAATCTTCATGGTAGTTAAATAAATTATTAATTTGTTAACAATGTAAAACATAAAGAATTATAATCTGACACATTGTTCACGCATGATAAACAGTTGAAACATGCAAAAGTAATAAAAGTATAAGTTTGTTTGTAATAAAGATTTACAATAAATTATTGTGAAATCTAAAGTTATTATACATGTGGTGTAAGCTGATGTGGCAAAAAGAACCGTCCGCGGTAAGGCTGCTGGAGCAAGTTTGAGCTGCACTGGATTAGACACCTTAAAATAACTTTCGAGTGACGCTATATGTATGACATTTTCGTTTTATCGTCAATCGAGGATGACGTACCATTTCACAAGAGATATTGATTTCGACGTTAACGGCCTTTGATTACATAAATAATTATGCTGTTTAACTAAGTAATCGCTAGGAACTCCCTTAACAGGACCTAGTCAATGTTTAGGGAAACCTCAAGGTAAACTGACCGTACTCTGGTGGTGCCAGTCCCAACCCCGGATAATGGAGGAGGGCGACGCCACTCATCTTTGTTGTGACACAGCGACGACAAACAGCAACTAACCTAACCTAAGTTACTAATGTTATGATGTGTTTCAACATCTTTAAATATAATTATAATTATTTGCTTCACAAATTCCATCAATCCCTAGTTCTTCACACACTTTGGTCATAAAAAACGTTTAATCCTAAACAATTTTTCTATTGAAGCCAACGGCCATTGATGCCTAAAGTAGTGTGGTTTAACCTGGCTAAGCCTTTTCACATTGGAATCCAATGGCGTATTAATGACGTTGATGTGAGTGCCCTGGCAACCACTAGATGTCGTTACACCATGACTTATAATAGCTCATGTTAAATACAAAGCTGGGATTTGAACGCCTTAAAACGGGTGATGCCAGTCCGAAGCCTAAGTAAAGGAGGAGGGTGACGCTAATCGTCTTCGTTAAAACGCAACGTCGTTAAACTGTAGCTAAGCGAATCGTCAGAATTGTGTTTGATTTGGACCTGACGGATTGAAATTCATTTCATGTATAATAATTTATGTACAATAGTTTTAGCCCTATTTGAAGGTGTTTTAACAATTCTGAACATTATTAGTAGTATCCAGTGTTTGACTGGGTAAATCTGATTGCTTACAGTACAGATATCTCCAAGTATAATATAATTATATTAAAAATCTTGTAAAGTTGTCTACGTAGAGCGTTGTGTTAAAACTGGGTAGGCCTACCAGTGTCCTATTTAAACACGGCCTTCAAATCAAAGTATGTGACCAACAGATGTGGAAGGTGTTATTCTCACTGGGTCTCGATGACATTATTAAATGGTGAATAGCGTCGGTCAAAATCTATATGAAAGTTGTCTGAAGAAGTCAACGTAACTTCTGATTTCGCACAGATTCTTAGACATGGAAAAGAAACAGTGACATTGTTATAATTCGTAATCGTAAAACTATTGGTAGGAGGCCTATGCAGTTTCATAACGACATTTTGCGGCTTATAAGGTCGTGGATACAGTCACGCCCGACGTGACTGTATACTACACAGGACTCAAATCCCGCAATTAGCCAATGCATGTCACATGATTTTGTGGACGTGAAAGGAGCCGACCGATAAACACTTCCGAAAGCTGTGGAAAATTGTTGACCATTTTTTCTAATGACGACACAAACCGTAACCCTGACCCTAACCGATCCTCACGACGCCTAACCTGATCCTAAACAACCCTCAAGATGTCCGCCATTTGAAAATCCCAATGGAAGTTAGCAAGTTCACGTGACATGCTTTGGCCAATATCGTGACGGGCATGAATATAGTTGCTTGGATTCCGCTCACGGATCCACTACGATCTTATAAAGTATGCAGACGATTGAAATCATCCAAACAATCTGAGTAGTTTCTGTTTAGCGGCACTGTGTTATAACAAACGGAAGATTAGTGTCTTCTAAGATACGCAATGTAAAGAAAACGCGAAACTTATAGCGTCATAAATAGAACAATTAAAGGTGTCTAAGCAGAACCTTGCAATATCACCACAAAATTAATATTCATTATTTTACGGCATGAAGTAACACACCTGACACTTTATATGATACACATAATTGTGATTAAATGATTTGATCCAAATGAAACAATATTCTGCAGTAACTGTTCCACACATAAAAAATTATAAGCAAAAACACGTTCTTAATAAACAATCCCAATGAACAAAGATTCTTAATCAAATAACTGTTATAATAATGGTATTAGATTCTTTTTAAATTGTTTAATTTTTGAATATAATTATTATTAAATATATAAAATTATTCTTCAGTATAATGGCATCTTGTTAAATTGGTGTAAGAGGTCGAAGATATTAGCCGTGGCAGCCACAACATGTATTTTAACACTTGACTGTTACAAGTTGAAAAAGATTAAACAAGATACATCTCCAAGAAAATTAAATATAGAGAATTTAAAAGGATTAAAGGCAATAGAATACGCCATAGAAGTAAAGAATAGATTTGAAGGACTGGAAACAGAAACAGAAGAAAGAACACCTGAGGATTTCTGGGAGACAACCAAAAAGATTCTGCTAGATACAGCTCAAGAAACGATTGGATATAAAGAGAGACAGAAGAAGAAAACATGGATCACTGAAAGCACATATGATCTGGTAAAAGCAAAAAGAGAAGCAAAAAATGAAGGATAGAGAAAAATACAAAGAATTAAAAAAAGAGGTACAGAAGAAAGTGAGAATGGATAAACAAAAACAACTAGAAGGAAAATGTGAAGAACTGGAACAACAAAACAGGACAGGAAATATGAAGGAAGTGTATCAAACAGTCAAAACTCTAACAGGAAAATTCAGTCCGCAATTGTTTGGAATTAAGGCAACATCAGGGGAGATGATTAAAGATAAAGAAGGAATAGCAGAAAGATGGAAAGAATATTGTGAAGAGTTATATGATGACACAGAAGGAAACACAAGAGAGGAGATAAGTTACACACAAGAACCGGTTCCGCTAAGATCAGAAATAGTTAGAGCTATGAAGGAGGTGTCTGACGGAAAAAGCACAGGAATGGATGAAGTACCAGTAGAACTATTCAAAGCGGCAGGAGAGACAGCACTGGATCAAATGCATCGCATATGTATAGCGTTATGGGAAACAGGGGATTGGCCTGAGGATTGGGCGAATTCAATCTTTATACCTATACCAAAAAAGGGAGACATGGGAAAATGTGAAAACTACAGAACCATAGCATTAGTTTCTCAAGCCAGTAAAATCATTCTTCGGGTCATAATGGAGAGAATGAGAAGAAAAACAGAATCAGAATTATCTGACGAACAGGCCGGTTTTAGAAGAGGAAGGGGAACAAGAGATCAACTTATAAATCTCAGGATAATAATGCAGAAAATGAACGAACATCAACAGCCGTTGTACATGTGTTTCGTAGACTTTACAAAGGCTTTTGACTGTATATCACATGAGCAACTGTGGATAACAATGAGAGAAATGGGTTTTCCGGCACATATTATTAATTTATTGAATAAATTATATTGTAAACAAAAGGCAAAAGTAAAGGTGGCAGGAACACTGTCAAGTGGATTCCGAGTAAAGAAAGGAGTGAGGCAGGGGTGTGTAATTTCACCACACTTGTTTAACATAATGGCAGAAGCGGTCATGAGAGAAGTAATAGAAGGTTGGGAGAAAGGCGTGAGAATAGGAGGAAGGAAAATCACGAATTTAAGATATGCTGACGATATAGTACATCTGGCGGGATCAGAAAGTGAGCTGCAGGAACTAGTCACTCGTTTACAACAAATAGGAGAGAACAAAGGACTAAAGATAAATATGAATAAAACAAAAGTGATGACACAAAAAGGGAAAACGTGTAACATAGAAATTGGAGGAGTAAGGTTGGAACAAGTAGACACATTCCGATATCTGGGATCTTTGATAACGGAAGATGCAGCAGACGTTAAGGATATAAGAGAGAAGTTGGCTAGAGGTCTTAATACAATAACAACGTTGAAACAATTATGGAAAAGCCATAACATAAAGATGGATACAAAGATGAAACTCATGAGGGCTTTGGTATGGCCAGTGGCAACATACGGGTGTGAAAGTTGGACTATCAAGAAAAAAGAGGAAGAAAGAATAAATGCGTTTGAAATGAAATGCCTAAGACAGATTCTGAGAGTATTATGGATAGAAAAAAGAACAAATGAGTGGGTGTTAGAGAAAACAGGAACGGAAAGAAGCCTACTTGATCAGATTAAAAGAAGGAAACTTACATACTTTGGGCATTTGATGAGGAAACAGGGAAACTGCCTGGAAAAGGAGATCATACAGGGAACTGTACCAGGAGCAAGGACGCGGGGAAGACCGAGAATGGGATGGCTTAACAACATAAGCACGTGGATGAATATGCCTTTTCATCGATTGTTGACAGAGACGGAAGATAGAAAAAGGTGGAGAAGACTTGTCCATGGAGCGACCAACCCTCGGATCGAGGATGGTTGAAGACAAGACAAGACATGTAAATGTACAGCGCAGTGCGTTTGTCAGGCGCTTAATAAAGAAAAGATTATTATTATTAATTTTTCTTTAACGACACTACCACTGTGACAGATGAGTAATGTTATGCAATGCAAAGGAAACGAGAGAATCAACTGTTCGCAGAAATTATACAATGCACTGAAAAGCGAAATTTATAGCGTATGTGTGATACCATTAAAAGGTATCTAAACAGATACTTACAATGTCACCGCTAACATTCGTTTCTTAACAACATCAAGTAATACAAATGACACTGTCCATGATACACATATGTTGAAAAATAATTTGATGCAAAGTAAACGATATTCCCAAACAGGAAATATTAAAGTACAGAAAGTTAACATTACCAATGGACAAGAGATTCTCAATCTAGTTTTTCAAATGTAAAACAACTTCAGTCACAAAATGAATGCACCATGCATGTGATAATAATCATAATTATAATATTAGATTTTTTGACATATTAAAGCAATTATTTATATCTTTGGTTTACTGTTATCTAATGGCGTCATCTGCCGTTATTACGATAACATAAGCTTACATCAACCAATAATAGTTCAACAAGTAGTATTATACACCTGTAAATAGCTTATAACCTACATCATATATACACTACGCCACATTTTCGTTAAATCGCTAGTTCTTACACACTGGAGTCAGTAAAACCGATTTAGCATAATATAGCATAACGTAACATAACATTTTATTTCAATTTAATAGAGGTCGCAATTACATCATCTTTATCCAATTGTTGTCGATTTACTCAGGAGACCCAAAAAGGCCCAAGGTCTCGCTAGCCAGGGCCACCTGAGATCATTAGGTTGGACAGATGCATCACGGCCAACTGAGTCATGTAAAAAAGAACTGAGCAGTAAATTCTTAACTAACGTAAAATAATTACACATGAACGTGGAGAGAGGAATGGAAACAAGGTATATACATCGCAACGGCAATGAATAAGTAAATAATAAATGCACACTCCCAATTTAGGATGACTTTGTGGTAATTCCCAGGGGTGTTAAGTTGGACTATAGGGCTGTTTTACACTCCTTGTTGAATGTAGGTTGAAAGCTCCCGTTTAAATAGCTGGAGAGAGGGCAGAGAGCGAATACTGTGGGAAATGCTATTCCAGGTTCTTGGTCCAGCACATTTTCTTGATGTGAGTCTAGTATTTGTGCAGGCGAAAGGAGTATAGAAAGGGTTAATATTTCTTGAGCAACGATTATGAACAACAGAATTAGGTTGGAAGTAATCTCTAAAGGTTGTTGGTAGTTGATTATGGGTATATCGGTATATAAATATCACAATTTGGACCTGCCTTATATGCTCTGGTTTTAAAAATTTTGGGCTTAAAAATTATGTTCTTGTGGGGGCTCGATAAGGGATTTTTTGCAACAAATCTAATGGCCCGTTTTGGAGGATGAGAAGTTTGGTAAGATTCGACTTGGAAGCTGAGGCCAAACCATATATCGCAATAAGTTATGTATGGGTGTATTAGTGTGTAGTAGAGGGTGGTTCTGGTCTGTGGTGGAAGGATTCTAGATTTGCGCATAAGAATTCATAGTTTTTTTGCAATGTTTTTAGATATTTGATATAATGTTCTTTCCAGGATAAATGCTGGTCGACGTAAACTCCTCTTCGTTTAAATCTCGTTAACCTAGTAAAATTCATAATCGTTTGGGGACCGCTTGCCTCTCAATAGTTATTCGGCGAGAGGCACTTTATGGGTTATTACATGTATCTATACGATACGACACAATTCAATAGATAGATTGGATCCTCAGTTTAACGGCAGCTTATGACTACATAGGCCGTTGCCGCCGACAAAGATTATTTGTTGGCATACTACAGCTCAATAGATAGAAGAGTGTTTATAGCAATATATAGCGTTAAACTTTTGTGACAAACGGGTGTCCAATGATGCAAACCAGATTGCCTGCCCCAGTTCAATCAATTTAAAATGTATTGATTTTTTTATATATTAGGCCTACTGTGCGCATCCTGTTCTCTTACGCATAGATACAGGTAACTGTTTTATGTAGCTCATAAATATATGTAAGTTATATATTCAGAAGAAAGACCCACGTATATAGCACAATTATATACACTCACACACATGCACTTACACAATCCACAGCAGTTTTTGGAACAAATTAAATAGTAATTACAATTTGAATACAATTTAAATTCCAACCATTTCAACAGTAGCAATACAATATAATAATTCTCACCAAGAAAAGGAATAGCTTTAACAGTTAACAAGTAGAAAATTGCACGGCTTCTACACATTTATCTGCAACTGAAACTGATAATAGCTAAATAGTCTTTAAGTAGTCATGTGCTATTTGCGAAAGTCCACATAAAAGCCAATGGACCTGCCTTCGGGCAGAGAACTCTTCATAAACCGTTACAATGAGCCAATTAATCGAAAGGAAAACAGCATATATAGTGTCTGTAAACATCAATTTAAAGGTGTTCAAGCAGATAAACATTATTGGTTGCATTTGGTGTTCAACCACAACCGCCGTTGGCTTTGATAGTAAATATTTTTTGAATAACTCGCATTGTTATATAAGTTCATCTAAGCATCGCTTGGTTAGTTGACGACGATGTGCTGTGACATATATGATGAGCATTGCCCTTCTCCCTTAGCCAGGCTTTGGACTGGTACTACCGATCCAGAACCTGGATAAAGGATTCATACGAGCAATGAAACGAAAAGGAGAAACTTATAGCGTCCAGAGTCTTACAATATCACTAATAATAATAGTGAATGTTAAAATTTAAGCTTGTTAAAATTTAATATTTATTTTGTCCTCTGATACAAAATCGACCAATTGAGCGAAAGAAAAGGCAAAATACGTATAGTCTTTGAACAATAACTTAAAGGTGTCTAAGCAGATTAACATTATTAGCTCTATTTAATGTTTTAACGACATCTTCTTGCGTCTAAGCCGCTGAGGTAGATAGAACACATTTTTTGAACAGCTCTCACTGTTATATTAGTTTCTCTAAGCACTGCTAAATTAGTTACGGTTTAATAACGCTGTGAAGTAGTAAATGGGATATGCATCTCCCTCCCTTGTTGTCCAGTCTAGGGACTGGTACTACCGATCCAAAGCCTTGATAGAATAGAAGGGCGCGCTTGGAACTGGTATAAAAGGCACAAAATTTGATGAATCTCTCTAAGGGTAATCTCCGCTCCGTAATCTCATGGGGTTATATGGATCTGAAACATTGATCACGGGAAAAAAGGACATCGAACGAATGGAAGTCTTCGAAATGTGGGTTTGGCGTAGGATGGAAAAATGTTTGAATGGAAGATATTACAAACAGGGAGGTGTTGCAGAGGGTTGGGAAGAACGTTCTATGATAGCTACACTAATGGAAAGAAAGAGAAAGAGGATTGGTCATATCCCCAGAGAAGACTAACTCTCGATAACCGTCATTGAGGTCAGAGTGGCGTGAGAGGGGGGCTATATACCGATGAATATTATCTATACATGACGTCTGCCTATAGACTTCATCGGCCTTTGATGCAAATAGATGCCGTTAAACTGTTGGATTAATAGGAAATATACCTACACTTACTTATTTGCTTACCTAAATACTAGTAATAATGTTCCAATCGCTTTCTTTCTTCTTTAAGTTCTCTGCCCTTCGGCAGGTTCCAACTTCCAATGACGCCAATTTTCTCTTTGCTGTGCTCTTTTCTTTAATTCGCTGTATCCGTCGGCCATCCATCCCAGCATCATCTGCCTCGGTCTTCCCTCTCTCTCTTTTCCCTTCCATTCTCCCTTCTATGATTTCCTTCAGGAGGGAGTCTCCTCTTAATACGTGCCCCACCCAGTTCTTCTGTCTTTCTCTTATTGTTGTTATCAGCGATCGCTTTTCATCAACCATTTGTAACACCTCTTCATTCGTTATATGCTCAGTCCAGCTCACCTTCTCCATCCTTCTCCAAATCCACATCTCAAAAGCTTCTAATTTCTTAATATCTTCTTTCCTGATGGTCCAGGTCTCTGACCCATACAGTGCCACACTCCATACCAGTGTTTTAACCAGTCGTTTCTTTAGGCTTTTATTTAGCCCTCCTCTCAACAATTCTCCTCTTCTCGTGAATGCATCTTTTCCCAGTGCTATTCTTCGCTTCACCTCATTTTGACACCTTGCATCTGTTGTTATCATGCTTCCCAAGTAACAAAAGCTCTTAACCTGTTCCACCTCCTCACCGTTGATTTTTATTTTCTCTGTTACCTCCCCTTCCTCTCTGCTTATCCTCATACTCTTTGTCTTTCCAATGTTTATTTTCATGTTGTATTCCTTTGAGGTCAGATTTAGTTTGTCCATCATCTTCTGTAGACCGGCCTGTGTCGTCGCCAGCATTGCTTGGTCATCCGCAAATCTTAAGGCTTTTATAAGTCTTCCTCCTACTTTTACTCCTTCCTTTATCTCCTCCATTGCCTCCTGTATCAGCTCCTCTATATATATGTTAAAGATGAGTGGTGATAGAGGACATCCTTGTCTTACTCCTCTTCCGATATCTCCTTCCTCTGAACATTCTCCATCTATTCTTATCTTTACTTTCTGGTTCATGTAGAGGTTCCCTATAAGCCTTCTATCTCTCCAGTCGATACCCCTTCGTCTCAGTGCAGTCATCAGTTTTCTCCAATCTACCCTGTCAAACGCCTTTTCGTAGTCCACAAAACAGATGTAAACCTCTTGTCCATACTCTAGGCTTCTTTCTGTCAGGACCCTCAGTGATCCGATGGCGTCTCTTGTACCCCGCCCCTTTCTGAACCCAAACTGATCCTCTCCTAATCCTTTGTCAGCTTCTACCTTTGCCTGTATTCTTTTCGTTATTATCTTTAGCATAATCTTGGCTGCGTGTGGCAGCAAGCTAATTGTTCTGTAGTCCTTACAAGTTGTTGCATTGTTCTTCTTCTTTATGGGTATCATGATGGTCTTTAGGAAGTCTTCGGGCCACTTCCCAGTGTTATATATGTCTTGGCATAATCTTATTAATTCCTCTGTTGCTTTTTCTCCTAGATTTTTTAGAATTTCGGCTGGGATGTTATCTACTCCTTCTGCTTTGTTGCTTTTCATGTCACTGATTGCTGCCAACACCTCATCTTTTAACACCTCAGGCCCTATATCTTCTCCTGTCCCCATGTACGGTCCGTCATTCAGGTTCTTCGGTTTTTCCTGACTCTGGTATAGCTCTTCCACATATTCTTTCCATCGATTTCGAATCTCATCTGAATCCTGCAGCATCTTACCATCCTTATCCTCCACTGCTATTCCTCCTTCTCTTGTTGGCTTCTTGGTCATCTTCTTCACTTTTTCATATACTTGATCGTATCTTCCCTTCGCCTGTAGTTCTTCCAGTTCTTCACATTTCTCCTCCCACCATTTTTCTCTTGCTTTCTTCGTTGTTCTTCTCAATTTATTGTTTAATCTTCTATATTCCTTCTTAGCTTCTTCTGTATTCTGGTGTTTCCACTTTCTTCTTTCTTCCATTTCTTTTATCATGTCCTCCGTTATCCATGGTTTCCGTGGCGTCTGTCCTTGTTGTTGTCCCACCGTCCTCATCGCTTCCCGTGTGATGGTCTCCTTTAGTCCTCTCCACCTTTCCTCAGTTGTGGCCGTTTCCCTCTCTCTGATGTTCTCTTCTATGTTTTCTGCCAGTTCCTTCATCTTTGTCTTTAGCTTCTCCTTATTCCATTTGTTTACCTTTTTCTTATTCTTCCTGATGAACTTTAATTGCAGGTGAACGGTCATTGCTACCAAGTTGTGATCTGTATCTGCATCCGCCCCAGGGAGTGTTTTCGCGTTTTTCACACTATTTCTGTATCGTTGTTTGGTCAAGATGTAATCCATCTGATAGCGTGCACTATCTCCGGGTGCCTTCCACGTATATCTCCGTCGTTTTTCTTGCTTGTACCAAGTGTTTGTTACCACCATATTTTGTCTCTTGCAGAACTCTACTAGTTTTTGTCCTCTTTCGTTCCTTTTGCCTAATCCATATTTTCCAATATAGCCCTCCTCCTCCCCTTCTCCCACCGAAGCATTCCAGTCTCCCATAATGATTGTGTAGTCTTTTCCTTTTGTGTTTTCCAATCTTTTGTCTATATCTTCGTATATTTTATCTACTTCGTCTTCCTCATGTTTTGATGTTGGCATATATACCTGTATAATTACTATGTCGACTGGGTGTGCCTGTATTCTCACTGATAGCAGTCTATCTCCACATCTTTCTATTTCCGTAACACATTTGGCAACTCTATCTTCCAACAAGATCGCTACTCCACTCTGTCCTTTGTTATCCTCGGTGTATATCACTCTTACTCCTTCGCTCATGAAGTCGCCTCCTTCCTTCCATCTAACCTCAGCTAGTCCCAGTATATCCAGTTTAGCCTTTCTCATTTCTCTCACCACATTTGCTAACTTTCCCGGTCTCCTCATCGATCTCACATTCCATGTTCCGACTCTTATTCTCTCTTTACAAGGTTTTCTCTGGATGACGACCTGAGAGGCCTTGCAGGCCGAGCTGGCCCTCTTTCCTCTCCTGCCGAACGCGACTCCTCTCAACAGCGGTTGTGGGGAATCGTTCACGTTGTTAACGTCATTTCTTTCTGTCGTCATTGTAAGTGTTTCTTGGGAAAATAGAGAGGTGGTTTCCCGTTGCCTTCCTCTCGGTGTTTTTAGCGAGACACCATCTCCAAGCGTCGATGTCCTTCACCGTCCGTCCTTCTGACTCCTTGTCTCTGGGCTCGCATATACCGGCGAGGACTCGGTCGCCCACCACGCACTTTGTTTCCAACAGGGGTACCACGTGAAGGTGGCGTGGTGGACATTTGGGTGGCAGAGGCTTTTAGAGACGCTTACCACCCCATTTCCCCCGAAATTCAATCGCTTTAGACACCTTTATATGGGTAATAAATGGCTCTATATAACTTGTTTTTCGTTTTCCTTTAATCTGATAAGATAAAACTCTTGGTAGGTACCTAAAAATAACTTCTAACCAACTCTGTGTAATAGTTCGCAGAGAAAACTTGGACAATGGTCAACTCCGCCACGGCGAGTATTCTGGTTGTTCCAGTCCAAAGCCTCGATAAAGGAGCAATCGTTGGCACTTCCCTAAACAGCCCTATATATTGAGTATATAAGGTCAATGTCAACGGATTTGACACCGCCACTGACCGTTCTCTGGTGGTGCCAGTCCCAAACCCGGATAAAGGAGGAAGACGACGCGGCACATCTTTCTTCTTAGACAGTGTCGTTAAACAGAAACTAACCTAACCAAAGTTAATAATGTTATGATCTGCTTAGAGATCCTTAAATATAAATGCTTCACATTTTCCTTCAATTGCGGGTTCATGACACACTTTGCTCATTAGAAATGTTTAATGAGCGATGCAGCTGAGAATTGTACAATGGAATTTTCCTGTCAAAGCCAACGGTCTTTCATGCGTATAGATATGTGGTTAAACCTGATAGAATCTCTTCAGGCCGATTGCTTTGCATCAGAAGCGGTCGATGTGAGGACCCTGGCAACCACAAGATGTCGTTACACAATGAATAGGTGGCAGGCCCATCTATACCCATATTAATGGCTTTGGTATTATCCAGTGTTTAACGACATCTTGCGGCTGCCAGGGCCTTCGACCTTCATGTACATGTATTTACGACACACAACTATTACGCAGCGCTTAAGCGAAAATGCCTCGTAAATAGCGTTGATTGAAAGCTATCTAAGGGTGTCGCAGCAAATCGTTGCATTTTAATAGTATTCAGTGTTTAACGACATCTTGCAGCTGCCAGGGCCGCTAACGTTTACCTTACATCATATAAATTATTAACTTAATGAAACATTAATCAGTGGACGGCTCATGCAGCGCTACAATAATTTATGGATAACGAATTGGCGAAACGTCAAATAGTATTGCATTGATTTAAAAATAATGAAAGGTGTCTATTTTAATATTCATTCATTCATTAATTCATTCAGAGGACTTATATAGCGCCCCTCCGAGATAACCTACTCAGAGGCGCTCCCAGCCCAACTACGGCGATAGAGAACAGTTTTCAAATTCTTGTAAAAGGTGTATGCAGAGTCTCCAGCTAGAAGAACACGCAGATCTGAAGGAAGATTATTCCAGATGGTCGGCCCAACCACTGAGAAGGCACGAAGTTGCATCTTTGAAGTGCGCGCAAAGGGAACAGCAAGTTCGCCTCGAGATGCAGAGCGAAGATTTCTGCGGGTAGCTAAACCTGAGGTAGGGCGACAGAACTCACGCAAGTAGGCTGGGGCGCTCCCTAATTGGCACCGCCAGACCCAGACCGAAATCCTAAATTGAATGCGCTGAGAAACAGGAAGCCAGTGGAGTACGTCACGCATATAATGCGAGATATGGTCAAATTTAGAAAAACCACCAACAAGCCTAGCAGCTGCACGAAGCACACGCTCAACCTGAGCAATGCGCCCCAATGGGAGGCCAGCATAGATGGTACTGCAGTAGTCAATCCTACTACAAACAAAAGCATGAACAACAGTAAGTGCAGCATTTGGTGAAAGTGAACGGGAAATTACCCGCAATTGCCGCAACTGAAAAAGCAAGCACGGCATAAAAGATTTAGGTGTTCAGAGAAGGTAAGCTCCTGATCAAGAACAACCCCTAAATTGCGGACAGACGTCGAGAAGACAAAGTTAGGGAAGTCAGCAGATATGGCCTGAGGATCTATTTTTCTCAGCTGCTGCCCATTACCAAGCCATATAAACTGCGTTTTGGAAGCATTGAGGCGCAGAAGATTGGATGACATCCAATTGCCAAGAGCCTCCATAATATTGTAGCAGTATTCGCTGGATTGTGAGTTTAATAATAATCTTTTCTTTAATTAAGCGCCTGACAAACGCACTGCGCTGTATATTTACATGTTATGCAATTGAAACAATCTTAACTACTAACAGAACAGACAGCCTGCAATACAACAGCGCTAATAGCAGCCTACAAAGCATATTCGCCCTATGGGTCTCGAACTCGGTACCTCTCGCTCTCTACGCCAGTGTGTTATCCAATGCGCTATCGGGCCCCCGATATTAACGACATCTTTCGGATAGCACCTGCTTCAGCAGCACCTAGCCACTAATTATTTAGGTTAAGGTCAACGTCAAAGCACTTGGCACGCCACTGGTGGTGCCAGTCCGAAGCCGGGATTAGCGAGGATGGTGACGTCAGTCATGTTTGTTATGGCACGGAGTCGTTAAACAGCAATTAACAAACCATAAAAACCTAATTATGCCAATATAATTTCTGCCGACGTCAACGCCGTCTGACATTGCCAAAAGATGTTACATTCACCCGATCCACTCGATCATTCAACTGGTCTAGGAGATAAGTAAGGTAAAGGATAACGACCCTGACAGGCACCAGATGTTTTTAAATACTTAAGTCGATATGACCTCCGACCTAGGCCCCACCCTTTCGTCATTCCAGCAAAGGACAGCAAGAACTTTCTACCGCGCATGCTGCACAAAAACACTTACTAGCTGCCCTGTGTGGTCTCACATCCCATATAGTGTATAACAATCCAACACATTAACAATACATTATCCAGGACAGATATGAACATTATCCATATCAATAACTTGTCAAGGCTCTTTACTTATAACCATAAGTTACGCACTTTTGTCGTTGGCTGCGTTATGACAGCCAGTTTTGAATAAACGAAAATACAATACAATACAATACTATAACTTCAATCGTGGAAATTAATTTAATTGTTGCTATCGGCTGGTGCAAGTCCAAAGCCTGCACAACGAAGGAGGGCGACGTTTATTATTTTCGTTATGGCGCAGCATCGTTTTATATTGTTATGTTGCTAAGCTAACGGTTAGAAACGTTGCAAGCGCCATGCAGATGGAAAAGAGCGGACATGTAATGGGTGCATACATACATAATCCAATATTTAACGACATCCTATAGCTACAAAGGCTGTTGACGTCTTTAAAGTTGTTGATGTATTTCCGTTCATTTTCTTGTAATGTTCTCACAAATGTTCTTTCTCCTTTCTCGTCTTTGATTCCGTTTCTGATAAGATGCTGACGTATTTAAAGTTTCTGACGATTTAAGTTCATTTTCATATAATTTCTATCAACAGTTTTCTTTTTCTTTTCTTGGCTTTGATTCCGTTTCTGATAAGATGTAGACGTATTTAAAGTTTCTGACGGATTAAGTTCATTTCCGTATAATGTTAATAACTGTTTTCTCCTCAATCTTATTAACAATATTAACAATATTTGATAGATACATATTATTTGATTTGATACATATTAAAGTATTGTATCTCCGTTATGTTTGGCCCATTGGTTCTTTTTATTGTAATTATTTTTTAACATCTTTTTTTTCCTTTTTTTTTCCTTTTTCTCCTTTTGTTTCTTTTTTTGGTGGCTATTTCAGCTCTTTTTGGCTATATCAGCTCTTTTTTTGGCTATATCAGCTCTTTTTTTGGCTATTTTAGCTCTTTTCAAATATGTTTACAAAGTTATTAACAGTACTTCTTTAAGTTTTCTAAAATAACATGTAATGCTATTTGCAAACAGAAATTCAGCACAGATGTGTAATATATATACATGTATTATATACACATTTTATTTTAACATACATCTATTTACAAGAATGCATGTTAACAATTATTTACATGACAGAATACTTAATTAAACATTTCATTAAACATTTTCCTATGAAACAATGTAATATCATTAGAAAATGCAATGAAATAATGAAATGACCATTAATCACACATATTTTGTGTTTATTGGTATTTTAATCATAAGGAATGTGTTCAACTATATGTTTGTAATAGATTTGATCTGATACTAATATTTATGACAATAATTATAGTATTTTTCCTTTATTAATGATTTTAACAAGATTATATACTGCACTCTGCAAACATCCCACATCAAGCAGAGATTTTAAATTAAATTCTGATTTATAACTATTACATTTATCTTTTAGAATATTTGAAATATTTTCCTTTTTACACTCCAATAGAATATGTTCTATACTTTCCGTAACCTCACATGTATCACATAACCCATTAGGGTGCTTTTTCATTTGAAATAGTTTTTTATTAGTAATGGCAACACCAAGTCTCAATCTACAAATTTGTACTTCTTTATGCCTATATGGATCAGAAAATTTTATATTAGTAGAAACAAGTGGGCATATGGTTTTATAGAAGTTCCCTTGCTTTTCAACGTTATACTCTATTTGCCATTTATTTATTATATAGTCTTTAATAAAAGTATTCATCTCTTGTGATTCTAAGTATTTTGTGGAATTAATATTATCTAAATTGAGTGCTTCCTTTGCTAATTTATCTGCTCTTTCATTACCACTTATGTCTACATGGCTTGGAATCCATGCCATTTTTATTTGATTAGGTTCCAATCTATTCAATTGCATCATCAGTTCGTTAAATAAATTGGGTCGTGAATCAGATTTATTTTTCTTAATAGAAGTAAGTACACTTAGTGAGTCGGATAATATTACATATTGGCAGTTCTTATTATTCTCAGTGTTTAGTATCCATGTTACTGCTTCTTTTATTGCAGTTAACTCTGCTGCATAGATGCTGGATCCATTACATAATCTAAACTTTCTATCTAAATCTATACTTGGAATTGTAAAAGCTGCAGTAACAACTTCGTCTGCCTTTGACCCATCCGTGTAAATAAGTGTTTCTAGTTTATATCCTGATATCATTTGAAGTGCAACTAATTTCAGAAGTTCAGGGTTATCTCTTTTTTTGCTAATCTGCTTTTTGAGACTGATATCTATATCTATTTTGTAATGGGTGCGATGTTCGTAGCATTATATATAGCTTGAACATTTCGTAAATTAAGGTGTTCACTGATGCAGCGAGATCTCCTTTTGTCATTTCAAATAATTTAAAATGTGTTGATATATATTATGTAGTTCACCTTGATTTCTGAGGCGTAATATGTAGGCCAAAATTCTATGTATTGTATTGTATTGTACTGTGTTACATTTGAAAATTTATAAAACGCCTTTTACAGGCCTATGCCTCTAAGCTATTCAGGGGCGCTCTAAGCGAGACAGCCCTGAGCAAATAAAAAAAGTCTTCATGCAGATGAATGAGAGACATAGCCAAAATCTTTGAGTGTAAAGAGGAGAAGGTCATTCCAATAGCGTAGGCACCACGTTGGGCCACAGCAGTCCATGCCCGAAGGATACAGAGATCAAGACGGTCTAGAGAGCGTATAGGTCGAAGAGAAACAGCAGAGGTGAGATTGCACAAACAGATAACAAAGATACTTGGGAGCACATCGTTGCTGAGTTCTGGAAGCCATGAGCAAGATCTTGTACTGTATAAGGAGTTTATACATGTAAGCTATATATTTAAAAACGCTGAAATCGCGTATGCCTATATCTAACACGAATATATGCACACGTACTCACACACAGACACACGCACACGCACACCCGCAAACACTTTCACGAACACTAATAGGCTACTTTAAACAAAGGCTTAGTTGAACAGTCACGAACATCGAAAACAGGTTCGAAAACTATCCCTGGAATGGGATATTTAAAGCGTGGGTATCAAGGTTATAATTTACTATTATTTATTAATTTTATTCTTATGATCGATGTCAGACCCAATATTAGTATTTACACGTGTTAAAAGACATCTTTTGGCACTTGAGGCCGTTCACTTAGTCTTCCTCCTTTTCAGGTTTGGGACTGGCCCTATGAGCAGTGGCAGAGTTGAGCAGGTAAGTGTGTACCGTTGATTTGACCTTTTCTCATAATTATTATGAGCTGTCTCTTAACTCATCATTATTAATAAGCTATTGGATAAATATATATAATTATTTATATATAATAGTTTTAGAGCTAGTTAAAGGTGTCTAAACAGATCTGAATTTTATTAGTAGCATCCACTGTTGAACTGGGTAATTCTCAATGCTTGCAGTTCAGATTTCTTCACGTATAATAATAGAGTTACACAAAACTTGTAAGGACGTCTAGAGAAGGACTACGTAGAGCGTTACGTTACAAACTGGGTAAAAGTGTCCTATTTAAAGGCGGCCTTCAAATCAACGTATGCCATTCTCAGGGGTGGAAGGTGTTATTCTCGCCGGGTCTCGATGACATTATTCACGGTGAATAGTTTAACAACGACATCGTGTGGCTGCTTCAGCCATTGAGTTCGATCCTATCTTATAAAGAACAATGACGATTGAAATCATCCAAGCAATCTGTGTGGTTTCTGTTTAGCGCCACAGTGACTGTCGTAACAAAAGGATGATTGGTGTCTACCTCCATTTCTCAGGTTGGAGACTGTTACTGTCTAGCAAAAGCTGGTTACAGTTTAGCGACACAGTCATAACAAAGGTGACTAGCGTCACCCTCCTCAATTGTTTGACTTGGGATTGGTACTACCACAGGAAGGGATGTGGTGAGGTTATGTATCGAACGCAATGAAAACAAATTTGAGATAAAGATGAGATGTTCAACGTAAAGAAAACGAGAGGCTTATAGCGTCATAGAGACACCATTAAAAGGTGTCTTAGCAAAAACCTTGCAATATCACGACAAATGTATGTATGTATGAGCACTTGTTATATTGTATTGTATTTATTAATTTATATAGCACCGATCACAGCAGTGATCATTCAGTAGCGCACCCAGAAGAAGGTTTTGAGGAGGGAGATGGCTGTAGGAAGAGACCCAGAAAGAATGGTAACACGTAGAGACGAAGGAAGGGCATTCCATAGGGAGGGCCCAATCGTGGCAAAATATCTAGTTTGAGCCATAGTGGTCCTAACTCGTGGAACAAAAAGAGTCTGCCTGACCAAGGAGCGAAGAGGTCGATGAGAAACGGAAGAGACAGGGGAGTGAATGTGATCTCTTAGATATTTAGAAGCAATGCCCAATTTGGATTTAAGGACTAAAGCGCCCCTTCAAGATTTCTACTCAGAGGCGCACCCGACTACAGCGCGGTCACTGAATCGGAGTTTCACGCCGAAGCGCATGAGTAATTGCGAGTGAAGGACTTACCCACGGTCCCTACGCGACAGCTTGAGGTGGATTCGAACCAGCAACCCTTCGGCTGAATGCACTGAACATACCCCTACACCACCGCACTAAAACAGTAGTGCTATATTCAAACAAGAAACATTTTTCAGTCATAGCATAACGACACCAAATGACTGACTGTCAGGGCGGTTGATTCCGCCTCCTCATTTCCCCAGGCTTGGGACTGGCACTACCAGAGTTAGGACAGTAGTGTCGTTTTGACTATTATCAATTCGTCAGCATCCATGGCATAACGACAACTTATGGCAACAAGCGCGGTTGGCGTCGGTAGAAAATTCTCTCAACAGTTATAACTCTTCACATTTCGTTTTTACTACAGCAACCTTCAAATCTCTCAACTGCACGCATCGGTTGGATACACAGTTTAACGGCAGCTTATGACAACATAGACCGGTGCCGCGACAAAGATTTTTTTGTCATATTACACAGGGAATGGATGAGGCTGAAG
Organism: Aporrectodea caliginosa; assembly: GCA_020284085.1. Taxonomy (NCBI): domain Eukaryota; kingdom Metazoa; phylum Annelida; class Clitellata; order Crassiclitellata; family Lumbricidae; genus Aporrectodea; species Aporrectodea caliginosa. Next base: position 58,441 of record JACEVL010000308.1, read on the forward strand.
AAGGAATAAAGATAGCGGGAAGAACAATGAACAATCTGAGATACGCTGATGATACAACACTATTGGCGGGTAAAAACCGATTTGGTAGAACTGATGAGAAAGCTGAAGAGTGACAGTGAGAAAGCAGGACTTTACTTCAATATAAAGAAGACAAAGATCATGACAACAGAGGAGGAGGACAGTTTTGAAGTAGACGGAGAGGAAATAGAAACGGTATCTAGCTTCACGTTTTTGGGATCAGTAATAGAAAAAGAGGGAAAGTGTGATATGGAAATAAATCGTAGAGTAGCGATAGGAAAAACTGCAATGAATGGTCTGGAAAAATATGGAAGGACAAACATGTCAGTATAGACACGAAAAAAAGATTGGTGAAGGCTTTGATCATACCAACAGTAACATACGACAGCGAGACATGGACAATGACTAAGAAAATGAGAAAAAAGATTAACGCATGCGAAATGTGGATATGGAGGAAGATGCAGAGAATATCATGGATAGAGAAAAGGACCAACGATTGGGTGCGCACGAGTATCGGAATTGAGAAGGAAGAGACACTACAACAAACGGTGCTAAGAGCAAAGTTGAGGTTCTTTGGTCATGTCATGCGATCAGATGGATTGGAAAAGGAAATGATGTTAGCATATGGAGAGGGAAGGAGAAAACAAGGACGACCAAGGAAAAAGTGGATGGACGAAATACATGAAACAACTGGAATGAATTTGGCAGAACTGAGAGATGCGACGGCGGACAGAAGGAAATGGAGAGGCTTGATCATGACGGTCGCTAGATTTCAAGGAACTGACAGCACAAGGTACAAGGTACACATGACACGCATCGGTTACCGTGACCCAAACCTATATAGCATCATTAAACAAGGTTTTAAAGGTGTCGAACGAGAGCGCTGTCACGAAACGCCGACCGCGTTTCATAACCATATAACTTCGCCAACAACGTTTAAAAGGTGTCTAAAGAGAGCGCTCAAAACAATTGGCTGGATGGATCGAAAAACCTAACGACAAACATCGTATGGCAACAAATGCCGTTGACGTCGGTGAACAGTTCTCACCGGTCTTTTGGCGTAAGCAACTCTTTTAATGTCATCAGGATCACAGTTTAATGCAGTAGTTTCCGACCTTTTTCCAGGCGATGCACCATTGCTTAAAGTCATTCAGTTCTGTATTTTCATGACGATCAACGTTTCTTGTATTCGAGCGCAGTGTTGCGACTATTTCTACACTGTTTAAGTTGTCCAAAATAGCCATACAGCCCTATACTTGTAGATAATTATAATCGGTAGTTTTTCTATATGTTCGACATAATATTTTGCCATCCAGCCACGGCAGCACAGACCATAACCTCGGTGCCGCTGCACCAGGATTGGGAAAATTGGATTAACAGAAATTATTTTGAACAGTTATCAGTGTTCGAGTGACATAATAAACATGTTTATTGTAATCAACTTATTAAAAAAGCTCTGTTATTATCATCTGCAGGAACAAGAGTTGAACGAAATCTTATGAACTATATAACTATAGTGCTCTTATTAAAAAGAGAACTGTATTATGCAATTTAGTAGTTAAGTCTTACTCTAATTCATAAACCAAACCATTTAGAATATTTAAGTACCAACAGTGGGAGAGTTATTCAATAACCAACAGACTGATCTGACCTACTTATAGTCAAGAAACGTTCTAAAAAGAGGTGTATTAAATGACAAAATTGAAACAAGGGTCTTAGGAAAATGCAGCTTCATGTCACAAATGGTTAGCGGCGTTTTACAGCTACTCCAGGCTTCGGACTGGCACCAACCCCACATAGGTCAGCAGCCGTATTTAAACGGAGTAATAAATTGTTCCCGTCAGTTTGACGACATTTTATGCCTGGCACCAAATCCCTTTTACATCGATTATAAATATTTTTTCCATACAATTTAAACTACGACCAAAAGTAAACATTATGACCAATGGATCCACAGTTTATCGACATCGCATATCAACAAACGTCTTTGACGCCGACAGAAATTATCACTGTGCAGTTTTCACCGTTCTTATGGCATAGATACAGCCTAACCGATAATGACCTGCGAAAGACAGAATACATCGAGCTTTGCCGTCTGCTCTTACTTATACGGCAAAAATCCCACTTAAAAGAGGTGCGTAATTCTCATGAACAGTTCTCACCGTTCAATTGTACATTACCTTTGCGAAGCCTAGTGCAATAAAGCAATGGCTAAGTTCAGCTTAATATTCTATTCTATTCTATTCTATTCTATTCTATTCTATTCTATTCTATTCTATTCTATTCTATTCTATTCTATTCTATTCTATTCTATTCTATTCTATTCTATTCTATTTACGGACTTATAAAGCGCCTTTCGCAGTACAACCTAATCAGAGGCGCTTCCAGTGCGAAGGGCCCCTCGAAAAAAGAAAATTTTGAATAGCCAATCTAATAAATGGGAAGGTATATAATAAAAAATGTTGACCTAAATGCCGTTGTGGGCAAAATACTAATAATCGTTAATTTGATACAACAACAAATTAGGATGAGACGACTGCTAGTGTTAGACCGCTACTAAGTGAAAGTTCTTAGCGGGAAAACACTTTACAAACAGTGACTTACTCGACGTTCTGTCATCGTTATATAAAGATTTCTGTCGTCAATTTCTTAACGAATGTAGAGCTTCTATCTATCGTCGATATCTTTCGTCGATACTTATCGTCGTTTTTCTTAATCCCAGACCTGTGAAAACATTATTATCACGTATCCAAGTGTTCGGTAATAGGCCTAGACATAATAATTTAAGTTAGAATTAGATGGGACATACTTAAACACGCATTTGGTTGAAATTAGGTCGAATATATTTAAATACTTAAATTGGTTTAATTTAACATATTTAGAACAGGCAATATCAGCAGAAGTACACTTGCTATAAACAGTGTCAATAGATTACTACGATGTTGAATAACAACGTTATGTTTGCAGCTTAAGAAAGATTGGAAATCGCTGGATTAGACACCTCTAAATAGCTATCGAGAGACGTTATATGTCCGAAATTTTCGTTCAATCGCTGATGATATCACAGAGTTAAGCACTCCATATTCATTTAATTAAAAAGATGCAGTTGACAAGAGGCAACTGATTACAAGTAACACTGACTAGTTGCCGAGCCGAGCTAGAGTTAGTTACTGCATATGAATAATTATGTCAATTTAATATGCATCTTTGAATAAGATGCATCCGCGGTATGTAGTTTCGCTGATAGAACACTATAAAACACCGTTTTCTATAGACGTTAACGGACTTTGATGCCACTTGATGTTGTTTAACTATTGATATTGTATCTATTAATTTATTTTATATATGACGCCTACGATTTGCACACAAATCAGAGGCGTTTAACTAAGCATCGCTAACACCTGCCTCTACAGCATCTACAGCATCTAGCCAATAAATATGGTAAGGTCAAAGTCAACGGACTTTGGCCATTCACTGCTGATGCCAGTCCAAGCAATGGTAAAGGAAGAGGGCGACGCCACTCATCTTTTTGTATGACACAGCGTCGTTAAACGGCAACTAACCTACGCTAATGTATGATCCACTCATACATCTTTGAATATATACATGCTTCACAGTTTCCTTCAATAGGGAGTTCATGGCACAGTTTACTCATTGAAAATATTTAATGAGCGATGTATCTAAGCACTGTACAATGGAATTTATCTGTCAAAGCTAAACGGCCTTTTGATCTCTAAAGATAAGTTGTTAAACCTGCATGGTAATATCTCTTCACGCCGATTGCTTTGCATCAGAAGCGGTCAATGTGAAGGACCATGGCAGCCACAATGAATAGGTGTCATTCCCATTTATACCGATATTAATGGCTCTTGTAGTATCCAGTGTTTAACGACATCGTGTGGCTGTCAGGGCCGTTAACGTCAACCTTATTTCTGATGTTAACATAATGAAAAACAAATCAATGGACTGCTATTCTATGAAACAGGAGGTAACGATTTGGTGAAAATGTCATGTATATATAACGTCGTTTGAAGGTAATTAAAGGTGTCTTAACAGTTCGTTGCATTATTCGCAGTATTGTGAGTTTGACGACATCTTACGGCTGACAAGGCCATTAACATCGATCTGACCTTATATATTAAGTAGGGCTAACCAACCAATGATTGGACTATAAATTTTCTAACTTGGGTCGTAAGGTGAGGTCGACATTAACTTACCTCGAGAATTACCATTGGACCACTTCTGAAACTGACCGCACTCCAAATGTTGTGTTCGCTGACTTCTACACGACCATGGAGACAACCTTGGATCGCTTTTTCCCCCTCAGTCAGGTCACTATACGTGATAAAGACCCGCCATATATGACTCCTCATATTAAATATCTTCTTCGAAGAAAATGTAAACTTCTAAGGAAACATCGTTTTGAAGAGGCGACAACTATCGCTGCTAGAATAAACAAAGCTATCTCCCGCAAAAACTCGGAATCTTTTGTGGGTTTGGAGCGAGGTTCTCGCCGCCTTTGGACGGAGGTCCGCCGTCTGAGGGATGGAGACAACCCGGGCATGGTCAGTGCCAACATCGGGTCTATCACGGCATCGTCGCTCAACCTCCACTACATGAACATCTCCACTGATCCTGATTATGTTCCGCCTCCCGTTAAACAAACTGTTGTGCAAGCCAATGCTGTTAATTTTGATCTGTTTGATGTTTATAGAGCGCTTGCATCAGTCAAAGGCACCTCCACCGGCCCTGATGGCATACCCTCCTGGCTGATATCAGCCATGGCGCATCTTTTAGTTCAGCCTGTTACGGATCTATTTGTATGCTCTTTTACCAATTCTTATGTCCCTTTACAGTGGCGCCTCAGTATGATCACCCCATACCCAAGATTTCCCTTCCTCTTAATGAAGCTGATTTTAGACCCATCTCTATTACTTCCATCCTCTCACGCATCTTGGAGAAAATGGTTGTACGTAGGTACTTTTACCCTTTTATCACTCAACCATGCTCTAACAGGATTTTTACGGACCAATTCGCTTTCCGCCCTTCCGGATCCACATCTGCTGCACTGATTTCCATAACCCATGAACTTCAATCGATGCTCGAATCTGAGCCCTATGTTAGGCTCCTGTCCCTTGATTTTAGTAAGGCTTTCGATACAGTTAGACACAAACATCTAGCTGATCAACTAGCAACTCAACCCATTCCGGACTTTTTGTACAACTGGATACTTGCTCTCTTGCACGAGCGTCAGCACTGTACTAAATTTGGGGGTGAAATCTCTCCCCTCTGTACCATTAATGCAAATAGCAATGACTTTGTCATTGCTATTTGTAGCCTTAAACCTAAATGCAGTGGAAACCGTCTTCCTAAATATGCCGACGATAGCTACTTGCTGATTCCTGCTTCCTGCATTGACAGCACTCTTTCTGAACTTGATCATATCTCTCAGTGGGCATCCATTAGCAATCTTAAATAAAACCATGCTAAGACCAGAGAAATGGTCGTTAGACGACCGAGGTCCAAAGCTATTGCTCTCCCTTCCCCATCCCTGGCATCGAGCGGGTCCAGGAGATGGTTATTTTGGGTGTCACTATCTCTGATCGGATTGGCTTTGGTGCACACATTGACAAAATATGCTGCAAAGCCCGACAATCCATGTTCGCGCTACGTGTTTTGGTCGCCCACGGTCTCCACGGTCAACGTCTTTTGACGTTGTTAGAGCTACTACCCTCGCACGGCTACTTTATGCCTCCCCTGTTTGGTGGGGATTTGCCACTGTAGGAGAGCGTAAACGACTTAACGGTATTCTGAGAAAATTGACCCGTTTAGGCTTCCTCCCTGCCGATTTTCCTAGTTTCGACAAACACTGTGCTAGAGCTGATTCTACTCTTTTTCGTTCAATTCTCTCAAATCCTTGTCACGTCCTTCACGACCTCCTCCCTCCCCGTAAGGTCACTCCATACAATACGCGGCCCAGACCACATGATCTCACCCTACCTAGAATTGATGCCTTTGCAAAAAGAAGTTTTATTATGAGAATGTTATATGACTTTGCATAAATGTTTTTATTATTTATTTCTTCTGTAAGCTACTGTGCGTTTGCTGGTAGTCAATTAAAGAATATTCTTACTTACTTACTTACTATGATATTATATATACGTCGTTTAAGCAATTGATACTACTAATTATATTACGATTTGTGGTTCGAGTTCCGTTACCGATCCGCGAGTGATTGGTTACAGGGTCTCGGAATGGAAACAAGAATAAAAAATTTGATAGTACTCAAATAAAATATTAGATTGTGCACAGTGTGAAACATTAAAAATAGAATACTACACACTACACAGTGGTTATGTATAAACAGTTTCATATACGCAACGTTAACGAAAGTAGGCATATGGTCGTAATAAACAGTGACCATAAATTGTTATGACATCTACATTTCAATATACTATATTATAATGGAAGCTGATGTTGAAAAGCACCGGTCCGCCGTAAGGCTGGTGAAGCAAGTTGCAGTCCGCAACATCAGAAAGTTTGAGATGCACTGGACCTTAAACACCTTTAAATTGCGTTCGACCGACGCTATATGTTCGAAACTTTTGTTCAAGCGCTAATCCAATGCTGGTACCTCCAAAAACATTTTCTATCGAGGTTTCGTATTTAACCCAATTATAATAGTAATCACGAAATTTCTAGAGCACCCAAAAAGCGAAGTCACGGAATCAGCCAAAAAACAGGCGCTCAGCATAAACAGAGTCGATAGGCATCTATTTCAGGGCAGAGGTGTTAAAAATCGGTTCCAGGTTAAGATTCAAAGGCTCACACAGGCAGTCAGACAGTCAGACGGCTAAGGTGTTTGGAGCAGAAAAGGTGAGGGAGGTAAGGGGAATTTATATATAAATTGAGTTTAACCTAAGCAATCGCTAACACCTCCCTCAAAAGGTGATAAAGTCAGCATCAACTGTCTTGGTATTCAACTGAGGCCATATGTTCGAAATTTTCGTTCACTCGCTAATCCAGCACAAGACCAACTTTAAAGCCGTTAAAAACATTTTTCAATCGACGCTAACGGCCTTTGATGCCAGAAGATGTTATTTAATGATTGGTAACCTAATGAATCGTTGACACTTCCCTCAACAGCACCTAGCCAGTATATATATCTTTGATGAGGTCAACGTCAACGGACTTGACACCACCAGTGGCAGTGCTCTGATGGCGCCAGTTCCAAACCCTGAAAAATGAGGAGGGCGACGAGACACATCTTTACATTTACACAGTGTAGTTTCAGAGCAACTAACCTAACCTAAGTTTATAATGTTATGATCTGCTTACAGATCTTTAAATATAAAATGCTTCACAGTTTCCATTACTAGCGAGTTCACGACACACTTTGCTCATTAAAAACATTTAATGAGCGATGTAGCTGAGAACTGACAAAGCTTACGGCCTTTGATGCCTAAAGATAGGTTGCTAAGCCTGGTGGAATCTCTTTACATCAATTGCTTTTCATCAGAAGCGGTCGATTTGAGGGCATTACCATCCACAAGATGTTGTTACAGGATAATGAATAATTACAGAGCCATCTATTCTGTACCGATATAAATAGCTCTGGTAGAATCTATTGTTTAACTACATCTTGTGGCTGCCAGGGCCGTAAACGTCAACCTTCTTCATTATATTAACATGATGAAACATTAATATTTATCTTTTCTTTATTAAGCGCCTGACAAACGCACTGCGCTGTACATTTACATGTTATGCAAAATTTAAATCTTAACTACTAACAGAACAGACAGCCTGCAATACAACGGCGCTAATAGCTAATAATCTCTAACGATTAACGATTTGTCGAAAATGTCATATATATAGCGTCGATTGAAAGGTAACGAAAGGTGTTTTAGCCGTTCGTATCATCATTCGCAAAATTGTGGGTTTAACGACATCTTGAGCGCCTCTGAGTAGGTTCCTTGAAGGGGCGCTATATAAATGCTCGGAATGAATGAATGAATGAATCTTACGGCTGGCAGCGCCGATAACGTCGACCTGTTTTTATAATTAGTTTTGGAGTAGGCCTACAGTATTTTCTCAAGCAAGTGGGAATTAGTTTCAGTGGTAGTTGAAACTGTAAACGTCGTCCTATGACATCAATGGACTTTGACGACAATTTTTTTCCTATTTTTCCATTGATTTTCTTCGCAGCGTTTTCGATTAGTTTTAGAATTTTTTTCCGATGCTCTGATATAGTTTTACCTCTAGGACATAAAGCAGTAGCAGAGTAGATAAGCTGCTTTTCAACGACACTGTCATAAAACGATTATTATAGTTTTGCCCTCCTCCTTTAACCAGGCTTCGGACTGGCACTGCCATACTGCAGTTGTAGTTTTCTGTGTTTAACAGCATCTGATGGGTACTTAGGTTATTTTCGTCACCCTAATTCATTATCCCACCTTTGGAATGGCTACGGCCATTGGGTGAGGTAAAAGTTGAGCAATGGCATATGTATGTTGTTACCGCTTCAAACTCTCTTACATTTAACACCAGGAGAAGCACAGGCACAATATGCGACTGTAAGGAAAACCTCATCATCATCATCATCATCATCATCATCATCATCATCATCATCATCATCATCATCATCATCATCATCATCATCATCATCATCATCATCATCATCATCATCATCATCATCATCATCATCATCATCATCATCATCATCATCATCATCATCATCATCATCATCATCATCGTCATCATCATCATCGTCATCATCATCATCATCATCATCATCATCATCATCATCATCATCATCATCATCACCATCGTCACTATCATCGTCACCATCGTCATCGTCATCACCACCACCACCACCACCACCACCACCACCACCACCACCACCACCACCACCACCACCACCACCACCACCACCATCACTATAATCAGTATTACGCATTTACCAAGCAGCTCAATCCATCGAACAAATATTAATCGATGGAACTAAACAAATATAAGTGAAGAACTTCCTCAAGGTCCATAATTATATAGCAATCGTCTGAGAGAAGGAGGTTCGAACCCGCATTACATCCGTGTCACAATCTAAATCGGTGACGACCTCCCTTCCAGATACCATAGCCCATCATGCCACTGTTAATTATAAACCATTCCGATGTTCGCCCTGAGTTCGTACCTAGTTCAATATGATGGGTTATTAGGCACACATGAGATCAGCAATCTTGGCTCTGTTGGCTCAATTCCGGATAAGACGCCATAGCACGTCCCTTTCCAGTGAGTCAAATGCAGCCTTCAAGTGAACGTATGATGTCTCCAGTGACGGTATACTTGCCGTGTCCGGATTTGCTGTTCAAATTATATCTTATGCCTGGATTAAATCCATTTCACGTCGTCTTCTATGTTTCAGGAGAAGGTTCTACATGCGGCATAAGAAACTGGGCCGAAGACTTTCTAAGGAACAGGATATTTGAATCTTGGGTTGCTGCCTTATACTATTTGTATTTTTTTATTTATTATTACATTATTCTTACCGACGTTGACCATTTTCATACAACTTTGATTTTTACCATTCACCCTGAATAATGTAATTGATACGTTCGTAGTAATTTACATTATTTTCGATTTTTTGGTCGTCATTGCCGCTGACGTCGCCCTCCTTCTTCATGCTTTGGACTAGCACTACGTGCAGTGGCGGAGTTAAGTACTAAAGGGTAAACCTTTGATTTGACCTAGTCTTAATATTAAATGTATTGATGCACTAACGAAGATGAAGTAGGCTTATATTATAACTACGGTTTAAAACCAATTCAAAGGTGTCTAAACCTTGTTCTCAACTGTCAACAGATCGGAGCATTATTAGTAGCATCTTTTGTTAACTGGATAATGCAATGTTCACAATGAATACATTACATATTTATTAAAATTCCCCAGTTATACAAAATATCACAAAACTTTCAAAGACGTCTACGCAGATCGTTGCTTTTACAAATTGGAAACCAGTGTCCTATGTAAAACGAGAAATTCAAAACAATGTATGCAATCCACAGATGCGGCCGGAGTTACTCTCGCAGGGTATCAATGACATCATTCAAAATGAATAGCGTTGGTCAAAATCTATTTAACTTTAAGTTGTCTGAAGTGGTAAAAGTACCTCCTCGTTTCGCACTGTTAAATGTTTTAGTAGTATATAGTTTAGTAACGACATCTTGTGGCTGTCTGATCCGTTGAGTTCGATCTGATCCTATAAAGTGCCGACGATATTCAAGTCATCGTAACAATGTGTATAAAGTCTGTTCTACGAAACTGTGTCATAATGAAGTTGATTAGCGTCGCCCTCCTATATTTTGACTTGGGACCGACACTATCTGGAAATTCTACAAAATGCAGATTGTATAGCATGGATAACAACTTATTTACAGGTTTCTATACAGAACATACAGTCATACTAAACGTGGTGAGATTTTGCAATGCGGTGATCTGTTTGGACACATTAAAATTATTATTATTACAATCCCTAACATCGTCTTATAACAAGTTATAAACACTTTTACAAATAGTTATGTATGCAATGCACAGAATTCTTGGGGTCAGAGGGGATACGAGCGATGCAACGAAAACGATAAACTTATAACGTCCCAAACGCACCAAATAAAGGTGTCAAAGGAGAATCTGACAATATCACAAATGATCCTATTTTAACGACAAATGTAATGTAATGTAATGTAATGTAACAAGACATTTATATAGCGCCACTTAAGAGTCTCACAGAAGCGCTCAACACGTGGCCATCAAACAGCTGAAAAGTGCGTCTTTAATAGTCGAGAGAAAACCATGTAACCACATGCAGCATTAGTGGCACGCACAGAAGTCGGAAGAGTATTCCAGATCCGTGGCGCCGCAATCGAGAAGTCCCGACGAGCACGTGTGGTGGTTCGAAACGAAGGTACAATCAAGTCATTTCGCGAAGCAGACCGGAGAGCCCGCCGACCAGTTTGAGTGCCAACTGGAAGGCACAGTTCAGCAATGTAGTCCGGAGCAGTGCCAGTCGTAGCCTTCCAAACCAGCGTAGCGATCTTGAAATTAACACGATCAGCAACTGGAAGCCAGTGTAGCTCACGCCGCATGTAGTCGGATATGTGTGAATATTTCGGCAGGTCAGCCAGAAGTCTGGCTGCTGCATTCTGAACAAGCTGAAGTTGACGAATGCGGAACTCAGGGAGGCCCAGGAGGACTCCATTACAGTAGTCAAGACGTGTGAGAAAGATAAGAAATTAGATAATATTGACGCATCGACAGCCACGTGCGGTGTTTACACGCCAGCAGCGCCACCTATTCAAATGTAATATACTTAGTTATATGAAACTACTAATACTAAAAGTTATATATTATATATCGTATGAATCATCATATCTTTCTCTACCTCGGCCTCCAGTCCTCTCCTCTATGAAATTATGCATCCGCTCCTTAGTTTAAGGTGCACCAGCTCTTTGAAATTAACCGTCAAAAGATCTCTGTAAGTTTGCTCATCCTCCTATCTCGTCTGTAATTCTCATCTCAATCTCCTATCTCGTCTGTAATTCTCATCTCTATAATTCCGCTTACATTCTCCTCTTCTGCTTTCCACTGACGACCGAAAACCGAACTCTTCAAGCTTTCCTATCCTGATTCTACTCCTGAGCCACCACACGACCACAATCATCACCAATAGCCACCGTAGCACGACGCTGTCTACTCGTTTTGACCTCCCGGATTCTGACCTGGCATCGAAAGGGATCAAACAACCTGGCTATTACGGAGTTCATTTCATGTAGCGCCGGTGTTTAATCTGGTCTCCAGTCCAACATCGTCTGTCTGCGTCTTCCTCAGCTAATCTGACCTTGATGACGGTTATTAAGAGTGAGTCTCCTCTCTGGATATCACCAATCCTTTTTCTCTTTCACTTTCTTAGTGTAGCTATCATATGTGAATTTTACACCATTTCCTAGCACGCTCTTCTACTCTATCAATGCTTCGGTACCAGTCAATAGCCTGGATAATGTATGAGGGAGACGCTAATCACATTTGATAAAACACAGCTTTGTAAAACAGTAACTAACGAAGCGATGTTTAGATATACTTATATAACAGTGAGAACTACACAAATACTATTTCCTATCGACATCAATGGGCTTTGATGCAAAAGGTCGTCGTTAAACACTGAACTAGAGTGACATGGGGAGACAATCTCGTCCCCATCCCCACCCCGCACCAAGTTAGTCGTCCCCATCCCCACCCCATCCCCGCAGGGTTTGTCCCCATCCCCGCCCCATCCCCGCAGGTTTGCTCCCCATCCCCACCCCATCCCCGCAGGTTTGCTCCCCATCCCCACCCCATCCCCGCAGGACGACATCACATTCCCCGCAAAAAGTTTACACAAATTCAAATTAAAAAATAACAGTTTTTGGCTTACAAAACTATTTGTATTGTTGACTGCATTAGTCTGTTATTATCTTATGGACAGTTTGCATTAACCAAGTCCTGACTATTTCTGACTAGTAGGCTTCAGAAACTAATAAACTCTCCTTATCAGTTCTCAAGTTCTCAACATCACCCGGGTTTATTGCCGGCTCATTCCCCATTACCGCGGTATTACCGCGAGAGTAAACCCCATTACCGCGGTATTGCCGCAATTTTTGTCCCCATTACCGCGGTATTACCGCAATTGTTGTCCCCATTACCGCGGATTTACCGCGGTTACCGCGGTTTTCCCGCGGGGAAATTCCCCATGTCACTTCTACACTGAACATAACTAATGATCTTAATCAGCTTAGACACCTTTAAATTGATTATCAACAACCCTATATATAATGTGTTTTTTCGTTCAATAAGCTAATCCGTCGCTCTGTGACAAAATAAGACTGAATAATATAATTATTATGGCTACTTAATAATCGGTCGAACAGCATAAATTACTATTGGAAGATATTACCGTCAGTATGTCTGTCCGACCGTTTCTTTGTCTGTTTCTTAAGATAATGGTGTTAATGTCGGTGTATGCTAGTGTTAGTGAATTTGTAACAGTGCTAGATTTGGGCAAGGTAACTATTTCAATTGAATAGTAAATAATACCTGTTAGAAACGGTTTAAATAGTACTTCAAATGTTTAATAGCTGTGGACAATAATTGCAAATACCACATGTCTATTTAAAACTATTTAGCGGTTACCAGTTTCACTGGCAGATAACTGTTTAGAAGGCTTTCAATTTTCTACTGGTTAACTTTGGTTAATTTTAACCCCAACTGTATTGACGTTTTCTTTTCTTGTTGAGAATTACTAAATAGTCTTTCTACTCTGGATGGAATTTAAATTTATTCCACTGGTAATTTATCACTTAATATGTAATAAGTAGTAACATATATTTGTTGAATCGCAAATCTAGGCAAAACACCGCATCTGGGTAGACTACTTAAATACCATTCTTAAATAGTATTTAGATCCAAGTGCTACGCTACTTGGAATTTAAATTATTCCACTGGTGGTCTACTATTTAATTTGCAATAAATTGTAAATAGACACCTATTATTCCAAAACAATTGCAATGGGTCCTTCTGCATAACTATTTTAAGCAGTGAAGTCAGTAGCTATGCACTATCTAAATATTATTCAAATATTAAGAACTGTTTCATTAGTACCAAAACTGGTGTGGATTTGGTTTAAAGTTACATGTTTCGGCCCATATTTGAGTTACATATACGTGATAACAGCGTACTTTTGTATATATAACTTACGTATAATTATCTGATTCATAAAATAGTGACCTACATATTACGCGTCAGAAAGCAAGATGCGCACAGCAACATATAAAAATATCAATACATTTAAAATTCAAATCTGCTCAAGTCACCCCATTGCTAAAGAAGGATGGTCTTGACCCATCCGACCTGCTAAACTTCAGGCCGATATCAAACCTCAACACTCTCTCCAAAATTCTAGAAAAACTTGCACTTGCAATGTCTCCACACATTACAAGTTCTCCAAATTTCAACCCGTTCCAATCTGGTTTCAGACCTGGCCACTCCACCGAGACAACCCCCTTCTTTAAAGTCTGTTCTACGAAACTGTGTCATAATGAAGTTGATTAGCGTCGCCCTCCTATATTTTGACTTGGGACCGGCACTATCTGGAAATTCTACAAAATGCAGATTGTATAGCATGGATAACAACTTATTTACAGGTTTCTAAACAGAACATAAAGTCATACTAATAATTATGGTGAGATTTTGTAGTGCGGTGATCTGTTTGGACACATTAAAATTATTATTATTACAATCCCTAACATCGACTTATGACAAGTTATAAACACTTTTTACAAGTACTGTTATGTATGCAATGCACAGAATTCTTGGGAACAGAGGGGATACGAGCGATGCAACGAAAACGATAAACTTATAACGTCCCAAACGCACCAAATAAAGGTGTCAAAGGAGAATCTGACAATATCACAAATGATCCTATTTTAACGACAAATGTAATGTAATGTAATGTAATGTAACAAGACATTTATATAGCGCCACTTAAGAGTCTCACAGAAGCGCTCAACACGTGGCCATCAAACAGCTGAAAAAGTGCGTCTTTAATAGTCGAGAGAAAACCATGTAACCACATGCAGCATTAGTGGCACGCACAGAAGTCGGAAGAGTATTCCAGATCCGTGGCGCCGCAATCGAGAAGTCCCGACGAGCACGTGTGGTGGTTCGAAACGAAGGTACAATCAAGTCATTTCGCGAGGCAGACCGGAGAGCCCGCCGACCAGTTTGAGTGCCAACTGGAAGGCACAGTTCAGCAATGTAGTCCGGAGCAGTGCCAGTCGTAGCCTTCCAAACCAGCGTAGCGATCTTGAAATTAACACGATCAGCAACTGGAAGCCAGTGTAGCTCACGCCGTATGTAGTCGGATATGTGTGAATATTTCGGCAGGTCAGCCAGAAGTCTGGCTGCTGCATTCTGAACAAGCTGAAGTTGACGAATGCGGAACTCAGGGAGGCCCAGGAGGACTCCATTACAGTAGTCAAGACGTGTGAGAAAGATAAGAAATTAGATAATATTGACGCATCGACAGCCACGTGCGGTGTTTACACGCCAGCAGCGCCACCTATTCAAATGTAATATACTTAGTTATATGAAACTACTAATACTAAAAGTTATATATTATATATCGTATGAATCATCATATCTTTCTCTACCTCGGCCTCCAGTCCTCTCCTCTATGAAATTATGCATCCGCTCCTTAGTTTAAGGTGCACCAGCTCTTTGAAATTAACCGTCAAAAGATCTCTGTAAGTTTGCTCATCCTCCTATCTCGTCTGTAATTCTCATCTCAATCTCCTATCTCGTCTGTAATTCTCATCTCTATAATTCCGCTTACATTCTCCTCTTCTGCTTTCCACTGACGACCGAAAACCGAACTCTTCAAGCTTTCCTATCCTGATTCTACTCCTGAGCCACCACACGACCACAATCATCACCAATAGCCACCGTAGCACGACGCTGTCTACTCGTTTTGACCTCCCGGATTCTGACCTGGCATCGAAAGGGATCAAACAACCTGGCTATTACGGAGTTCATTTCATGTAGCGCCGGTGTTTAATCTGGTCTCCAGTCCAACATCGTCTGTCTGCGTCTTCCTCAGCTAATCTGACCTTGATGACGGTTATTAAGAGTGAGTCTCCTCTCTGGATATCACCAATCCTTTTTCTCTTTCACTTTCTTAGTGTAGCTATCATATGTGAATTTTACACCATTTCCTAGCACGCTCTTCTACTCTATCAATGCTTCGGTACCAGTCAATAGCCTGGATAATGTATGAGGGAGACGCTAATCACATTTGATAAAACACAGCTTTGTAAAACAGTAACTAACGAAGCGATGTTTAGATATACTTATAATTTATAACAGTGAGAACTACACAAATACTATTTCCTATCGACATCAATGGGCTTTGATGCAAAAGGTCGTCGTTAAACACTGAACTAGAGAGTGACATGGGGAGACAATCTCGTCCCCATCCCCACCCCGCACCAAGTTAGTCGTCCCCATCCCCACCCCATCCCCGCAGGGTTTGTCCCCATCCCCGCCCCATTCCCGCAGGTTTGCTCCCCATCCCCACCCCATCCCCCCGCAGGTTTGCTCCCCATCCCCACCCCATCCCCGCAGGACGACATCACATTCCCCGCAAAAAGTTTACACAAATTCAAATTAAAAAATAACAGTTTTTGGCTTACAAAACTATTTGTATTGTTGACTGCATTAGTCTGTTATTATCTTATGGACAGTTTGCATTAACCAAGTCCTGACTATTTCTGACTAGTAGGCTTCAGAAACTAATAAACTCTCCTTATCAGTTCTCAAGTTCTCAACATCACCCGGGTTTATTGCCGGCTCATTCCCCATTACCGCGGTATTACCGCGAGTAAACCCCATTACCGCGGTATTGCCGCAATTTTGTCCCCATTACCGCGGTATTACCGCAATTGTTGTCCCCATTACCGCGGGATTTACCGCGGTTACCGCGGTTTCCCCGCGGGGAAATTCCCCATGTCACTCTCTACACTGAACATAACTAATGATCTTAATCAGCTTAGACACCTTTAAATTGATTATCAACAACCCTATATATAATGTGTTTTTTCGTTCAATAAGCTAATCCGTCGCTCTGTGACAAAATAAGACTGAATAATATAATTATTATGGCTACTTAATAATCGGTCGAACAGCATAAATTACTATTGGAAGATATTACCGTCAGTATGTCTGTCCGACCGTTTCTTTGTCTGTTTCTTAAGATAATGGTGTTAATGTCGGTGTATGCTAGTGTTAGTGAATTTGTAACAGTGCTGGATTTGGGCAAGGTAACTATTTCAATTGAATAGTAAATAATACCTGTTAGAAACGGTTTAAATAGTACTTCAAATGTTTAATAGCTGTGGACAATAATTGCAAATACCACATGTCTATTTAAAACTATTTAGCGGTTACCAGTTTCACTGGCAGATAACTGTTTAGAAGGCTTTCAATTTTCTACTGGTTAACTTTGGTTAATTTTAACCCCAACTGTATTGACGTTTTCTTTTCTTGTTGAGAATTACTAAATAGTCTTTCTACTCTGGATGGAATTTAAATTTATTCCACTGGTAATTTAGGCTACCACTTAATATGTAATAAGTAGTAACATATATTCGTTGAATCGCAAATCTAGGCAACACACAGCATCTGGGTAGACTACTTAAATGCTATTCTTAAATAGTATTTATATCCAGAGTGCTACGCTACTTGGAATTTAAATTATTCCACTGGTGGTCTACTATTTAATTTGCAATAAATTGTAAATAGACACCTATTATTCCAAAACAATTGCAATGGGTCCTTCTGCATAACTATTTTAAGCAGTGAAGTTAGTAGCTATGCACTATCTAAATATTATTCAAATATTAATAACTGTTTAATTAGTACCAAAACTGGTGTGGATTTGTGTTAGTGTGTTGATGTACGGCTATAATTATTTGAGTTAGATATACGTGATAACAGCGTACTTTTGTATATATAACTTACGTATAATTATCTGATTCATAAAATAGTGACCTACATATTGCACGTCAGAAAGCAAGATGCGCACAGTAACATATAAAAATATCAATACATTTAAAATTCAAATCTGCTCAAGTCACCCCATTGCTAAAGAAGGATGGTCTTGACCCATCCGACCTGCTAAACTTCAGGCCGATATCAAACCTCAACACTCTCTCCAAAATTCTAGAAAAACTTGCACTTGCCAGACTGTCTCCACACATTACAAGTTCTCCAAATTTCAACCCGTTCCAATCTGGTTTCAGACCTGGCCACTCCACCGAGACAACCCTTCTTAAAGTCACAAATGACATACTATGTAATGCTGATGATGGCTCAGCAACCTTTTTGTTCTCCCTTGACATCTCTGCCGCCTTCGATGCAATGGATCATAAACTGCTTGCTGCCCGCGCACAGGACGTTTTTGGTGTCACTGGTAATGCTCTAAACTGGCTAACTTCCTACCTTGAAGGAAGGCACTTTTTCATTGCCCTAGGCTCTGCCAAATCTGACACTCTACCTTCCAACACTGGGGTACCTCAGGGTAGTGTCCTTGGTCCTTTTCTTTTCTCTAAGTTCATATCTCCAGTTAGCTTCCTGATCCAATCTTTCGGGATCCAACACCATCAATATGCTGACGACACCCAGCTCTACACCTCCCTTGCCTCCTCTGGAAATCAAAGTCGCGACAACATCACCCATTGTGCAGAGGCTGTAAACCGCTGGTTCCTGGAAAATGGTCTCCTCCTAAATCCATCTAAAACTGAAGCCACAGTCTTTGGAACCAGATCACAAATTGCCAAGCATCAAGATCTCCAACCCACATTCTCAAACACAGCCATAAACCTGTCATCGACTGTAAAAATCCTCGGTGTAAAACTGGACTCGACACTGTCAATGGACTCCCAAACTGCTGAAATCGTCCGCTCCGCCAATTTCCACATTCGTGCTCTGCGACACATCCGACCTTTTCTAACAAAAGAACTTGCAAATACCATCGCCTGCGGGATTGTAAACTCTCGCCTCGACTACTGCAATAGCCTTCTCTATGGGACTTCATCAAAAAACCTAACTTCCCTTCAACGGATTCAAAACAACCTAGCACGGGTCGTCTGCAACTCCTCATATCGTACCAGCAGCAAACCACTCCTCAAATCCCTCCACTGGCTACCTGTTAAGGAAAGAATTGTATACAAAATCGCCATCATCACCTACAACTGCGTAACAACGAAAACTCCCTCATACCTCTCCGACCTCCTTCAAATTCACATGCCCTCAAGGAACATGCGATCTTCCGGAAACCGAACCCTAGTCTTGCACCGCTGTCACATAACAACTGCATCAAGATCCTTCATCTCAGCAGCCCCTCGAATATGGAACAATCTTCCTACGGACATTAGAAATTCTACAGCCCTCGCTGTCTTCAAGAAACATCTAAAAACTGAACTTTTCACACAGGCCCATCTTGAGTGACTTAACCCTGCTCCTCAAAGTGCTTCTGAATCGTTGCTTCGAGTCATCGACTGCTTACGAACTACGGCACTCAAATCTCTATTATTATTATTATTATTTGAAATTAGAGCAGGCATTCTAGTTTGCATCATTGGACACCCGTTTTCAAGAAAGTCTAACGCTATATATAAAACTAGAAACAATCGATTTTTCTCTTTCGCTTCTTTATTGTAGTTATCATGGGTCGTTCTTCCCCAACCCTTTCCAACACCTCATCGTTTGTTATGTCTTCCATTCAACAACTTTTTACATCCCACGCAAAACCCACATATCGAAGGCTTCCAGTCTTTCAATTATCCACTTTTCTCGTGGTTCACGATTCAGATCCATATAACCACAAGAGATGACGAAGCGGAGATTACCATTACAAAGATAACTGTATTGTACTTGATCATTTATAGGCCTAAAGCGCTTCTCATAGCATAAGCCTTACAGAAGCGCTCCCAGTGCGAGGTACTCCGAGGAAAAAGGAAGGTTTTAAGGTGAGAGAAAGAGGTAGAGATGCTACTAGAGAAGATTGTAGAGCGTAGAGAAGGAGGAAGTCGATTCCATAGAGAGGGACCTATGCAGACAAAGTAACATTGTTATGATTCGTTGCCGTAAAACTATTGGTTGTATATAGTTTAATAGCGACATCTTGTGTCTGCCAGAGCCGTTGAGTTCGATCCTATCTGAAAAAGAACTCGGACGATTGAAATCATCCGAGCAATCTGTGCAATTTCTCTTTAGCGGCACTGTGTCGTAATAGGGTGTGTCAATTTGGGGTGTCAAATGACTTTTTTTCGAAATTCACAAACGCCTAGTGATGAAAGTGTGCATTTGAACATGCTGAATCCAAATATGGTTTCAGAAACGGCCTAAAATGAGTGCTAGCTACATCAATTTATAGTTGAAATGAGCCATAATTAGTATTAATTACATAAAATTGATTTTAACGTACAATAGAACTGAAAAATCTGTAGCCACACGTTGTCAAAAAAGAAACTGTAATACTATCATAGCAAATGTCATCTGTGAGGTCAAGTTAATGAAATTGTACAAAATCAACCAAAGACATCATGTCCTGCTTGCTTATGTGTTGACCCATGAGCTCACGGCTGACCATTTGATCTTTGATGTAATGGTTCCTCCTCTCATGACTGCACACATGACCAGCAGCCTCGGTTGTCATTTTCACACGCCTCTCCACAGACTGTGTGTGTGATGGCCAGTCGGGAACCACCATTGGGTTGGCCACAAGCGCCTTGATCTTTTCTTTTGTTAGGGAGCAAGTAAAAAGGGGCTCAGAGACTCCAGAGCTCCAGTCAATCAGTTGCGAGACTGTAGTCGCTTCAGGGGTGATGGTTGGTGTTTTCCTGGGTCTCATCCGGCTATCTACAAGCTGTGTCGTCGCATACCAAGAATTCTTTATAAAATACGGTAGCATAAACATACTCTAGTTTAGGCTTTTCAATTAAACGGTAAAGTACCCTCAGCAACTTTACCCCATATATTAGATCTGTCTGCCTTTCCATTATGTAACTCACTGCGGTTTGGCAGTCTGTTCTATTAAACGAAGATAATTATACAAGTGTATATCTCCTTCACCTCTGATCTTCGGTATCTTCTCCACTGCATCTCTTCTCTCCTGCTCCTCGTCACTGCACAACATTGCTTGCAGCACACACTCACTAAAACTATACCAAGCAGACCTCTTCGCTGTAGACAATCACTTTCACCTCTTCACTCTGTTCTTTAGTCAGTTCTAGCTGGAAAAGAATATGCCACAGATATCTACTTTCTGGTTCCATGCAAACTGTAATATGCTCTTCTTTAACCAAACCTGGATACATTTTGTCATTCTCTTCTGCTTTTAACATGAACTTCATTTCATCATGACGCCCATCAATGAAAATACAACTTATGCCATTCTCATGAATTTTGTCTTGAAACTTTGCATCGAGTTCCTTTATGACTCTCTCCTGAGCTCTCCTCACCTTGTTGTGATCAATCACCAAATTAGTGTCAAACTGAGTAGCGATTCCGGCATCAATCCAGGCAGCAGTAGCAATCTCCGCCGTCTCTCTCTCAACCCAGTGTGGTGTTCTAGACTGGCCAGAACTATGTTGGTTATGTCTGTAGTATTTTACCTTGCTCTCTTCCCAGTTTTTGCAAAATCATCAGAGGCCTCGCTTTCACCAGGTAAGTAGTTTTTGTCTTTATCAATATATTCATTATAATAGTCCGTCACTGATTCTTCCATGATATCCTCGTACTCTTCAAGATAATATGTGTAGTACATTGTGTACTTCACTAAAACAGGCAGAGTTGCAACCACATCAGTACAACTCTTGATGTAACACTTGCAGGTAAGTATGTCCATGAGTCTGTCGAGCTTTTCCATAAACCTATCGTTCTCCTCCAAATTCGCTCTGCCTGAAGACACCTTGTTTCCTTGCTCCCACGTGGATTTCAACTTTGCTTTGACTCTAGCATGGGTGTTTATGACTGGCTCAGTGAAGTTAGGAGTTTCTCTGCACCACTGAGCAAGTATGCCAGTCATTAGATCAGTGACAAGTTGGTTATTGCTGTAATTCCGTCTATCTTGGTCACTCATCTCTCTCAGGTACAATCCATATCTAATGAGATCCCTGACAGCTAGTAATTCTGCTTACATGCATTAATATAATTAATATTAATTATATTGCACACAGTGTACGATAAATTGATAATTCATGAGTAAAAGACATTAATACATAACAATAATACAGTAATAATACACAATATTACACATTGTACAATGTCTAACAGACAAGAAACTCATATTAGAGTCTTTTAAAATATTTCAGCTAGCTCCATATTAAAGCAGTTTATTTACGTTAATACACGATAATTCGAGCGTAAATCGATGTAGGTAAATCTAATTGAAAACAAAATTTAGACCTATATTTCGATTTTCCACATGAAAATGTACAAATTTATCCCTATTAACTTTTTAAATATTGACCTTTCGAAAATTGACACACCCTAATATGTATGTATGTATGTATGTATGTATGTATGTATGTATGTATGTATGTATGTATGTATGTATGTATGTATGTATGTATGTATGTATGTATGTATGTACGCATGTATGTATTTATGTATGCATGTATGTATGTGTGTGTGTATGCATATGTATGAATGTATGTATCTAAGCACATTTAATATAACGCTATAAGAATGAATCGTTTGGTTCAATCAGTCCATTGATCTAGTTGTTCTACTTGATTTCCCGAATGACTGCCTTACCAGCTGGAAGAGATGTGAAAACGTCCATCATTCCATCCTGGGCGTTTGAACTCACAAGCGGCGGAATTCGGCTTGCATCTGAAACAATGGTTTCACGAGCAATCAGTAGTTTTAAGAATTTATTAGTAACTGGAGTTAATTAAACCACTATGTGAGAAGAGGTTACACATGGGTTAATTAATGCTAATTAATATTTGTTAGAACATCCACGTCCCACGATAACTTACACAAGACAAGCGTTCCAGTAGTCGAAAGTAAACCTATTGTTTTGATGCATATAGCGTAGAAAAAAGCGATTTAAAGGTGTGTAAACAGCATAACATAATTGAATCGTAGTTTTTAGGGTTGAACGACATCTTGCGGCTGCCAGCGCCATGAACGTTGAACTTACGTAATTTTCGTATGTACGAGGCAGTTCATAGATTAAACGAAATTGATCCAGAGTTTAACGAAATCTTATGGTAACATAGACCATTGATGTTGACAGAAATTATTGTTACAGCTCTATTATAATTTTAATAATTATAATTTTATATTATGATGATAAAAGAAAGTTATTAACTTAGCTGCTGTTTATTGTGTCGTTACAAAGATGATAAGCGTTGCCCTCCTTTCTCCAGGCTTGGGACTGGCACTATCAGACGAGCAGTGGCGGAGTTAAAGTATGTAATGCAGTGACGAGAGACTGTAGGCGTGTATGTGTATTTCCTTTTTAACGACTAGCTGTGTGGTAACAAAGACCATTAGCGTCGCCCTCCTCCTTTATCCAGGCTTGGGACTGGCACTGTCAGAAAGCGAACAGTGGCGGAGTAGACTGTAGGCTTGGATTGGATCCACAGTTTAACGGCAGCTTATGAAAGCATAGGCCGTTACCGCCGACAAAGATTACTTTTTGGCATATCACGGCCTTAGTGCACAACGCCTCATATAGCGTTGAAAAAAGCGATTTGAAGGTGTGTAGGCAGTATGACTTAATTACATCGTAGTATTGAGTGTTTTTAGCAGTGATGCAATCCTACACAAAATAGTCATTTGCTCACGGAACTCAGCGCATTTCACCCATCCAATATTTTAAGAAATACGATGCAACAATACCTTCAGGTAATATTGTTAATTATGTTAACATAGACTCGCGTCTAGTTAGAACGACTGAAGGCTGTCTGCTTACCTATTTGCGTATCTGTCTGTCTCTCCTTCAATCTATCTCTCGCCTCCTTTATCTTTCTGATCCGTTTCTTTGTCACCGTCTCTTTGTCTCTATCAGGCTATCGGTCTGTCTCTAACTCTCACTGTTTCAACAGTTATTACTGTACTGAGATCGATGTCCGTAGGCGGACATGCTTTGTAGGCTGCTATTAGCGCTGTGTATTGCAGGCTGTGTGTTGTGTTAGTAGTTAAGATTTATGTCGTCTGTCATAATATTATGTGTTCTTGTGAATTGTTTCAATTGCATAACTGTGCACTGTTACCTGTTGCAGTTTGTCAACCGGATTGTTTCAATAAAGAATATGATTTGATCGTATAAGTTGTTATTTCAGTAGCCAAGAGGAACTATATATGGAGATTCATTAACTTACTATCGTGTCCCATTCCTATATATCACCAGAGGACAACGTTTTAATGGTGTCTAAGGACAACTCGCTTACCATTTTATCGACCGCGTCTCATGCTTATATAGCATCGTTGAAATGCCTTTTAAAGGTGTCTAAAGAAAGTGTTCAAAACAGTCGGCTGGACGGATAGAGAAGATGCTGCTGACTGGAGGAATATGGATGTCAATGTTAATTTTCTAAGTTCTCAGCGCCACACAAAAGCCGCGACAGGGAGACCAGATTAAACCCCGGCGCTATAATGTAACTACTGCAATGGAGTCCACATGGGCCTCCCTGAGTTCCGTCTTCATCAACTTCAGCTCGTTCAGAATGCAGCAGCCAGACTTCTGGCTGATCTACCGAGATATTCACAACACGGTAATGATGGTGGTCGCGTTGTATAATCAGGATAGGGTGCCTAGAAAAGTTTTGTTTTCAGTTGTGAGTGGAAAGTAGCAGAGGAGGATGGACGCAGAGGAGCGGTCAAATTAACAGGCGAGATAGAGGATTAGCAAACTGGCGATGGTCTTTAGGGAGTCCGTTCCAAAGAGCTTAGACTTGGAGCGCATGCAGAATTTCATAGGAGACTGAAGGCCGATATACAGAAAGATATGATGATATTGCGAATAGACCTGGGCGCTTTTATGGTGTATTGCAAGCAGAATTGAGTTGAGATGCACTTTATTAAACTAGACACCTTTAAATAATATTCAACCAATCCTATTATGTTCTAAATTTTCATTAAATTAAGAGCAACTCCGCCACTGTTTGCAGTCCAACAGTGCCAGTCCCAAGCCTGGATAAAGGAGGAGGGCGACGCTAATGGTCTTTGTTACCACACAGCTAGTCGTTAAACAGAAAACCCACCCACCCA
The DNA here is from genome assembly GCA_020284085.1 of Aporrectodea caliginosa. Classification (NCBI taxonomy): domain Eukaryota; kingdom Metazoa; phylum Annelida; class Clitellata; order Crassiclitellata; family Lumbricidae; genus Aporrectodea; species Aporrectodea caliginosa. Next base: position 83,326 of record JACEVL010000308.1, read on the forward strand.
AATTAAGAGCTCTGCACGAACTCATCAAAACTGTTCTCCATCGACGTTAACGGCCTTTGATGCTAGAAGATGTTATTTAACTATAACTATTGGTAACCTAAGCAAACGCAACCGCCTCCCTCAGCAGCACCTACCCAATACAGAGTGTAAGGTCGTCGTCAATGGAGGTGGTTCCGTCACTGATCGTACTCTGGTGGAGCCAGTCCCAAACCCGGGTAGAGGAGGAGGGCGACTCGACTCATCTCTTATGACACAACGTCTTTAAACGACAACTAACCTAACTTAACCTAATAATGTTATGATCTGCTCTGTCAACTTTAAACATTATATGCTTCACAATTTCCTTCAATCGCATGTTCGTGGCACACTTGGCTCAATAAAAACGTTTAGTGAGCGATGCAACTGATAACTGTACAAAAGAATTTTCTATTGAAGCCAACGGCCTTTGACTCCCATAAGACAATTATGTGGTTAATCCTGGTTGAACCTCTTCACGCCGATTGCCTTTCGTCATTAGCTGACGATGAATTGGCAGCCACAAGATTTCGTTACACAATGAATGATAATAGAGATAATAGAGCAATCTTTACTTACATGTAGGCCTATTTGGGTGACTCTGGTAGTATGGAATGTGAAACGACATCTTGTGGCTTCCAGGGCAGTTAACGTCAATCTTACTTTTTTATAATTTTATATATTATTATTAAGAGGCAGCTTTCGTCTCGACTAAAGACAGAGCGAAAATGTCGCATCATGGGTTGAAAGCCATTTTAAGGTGTCTAAGCAGATCGTAACATTGTGCGCATTATCGTGAGTTTAACGACATCGTACGGCTGGATGGACCATTGACTCTGACCTGACGTTATATATTAACTAAACTAATTCGTGAAGTTCTCACTTTAGTTTAGAAGTTGAGCATGTTCTCAAGAAAGTAGCGATTCGTTACAGTTGTAGCTGAAACGTTTAAACGTTTTCCTATGACATCAATGGACGTTCACGACAATTCTGCCATTTCTTCGGCACTTTCTTTGATATCGTTTTCGACTATTGTTGGAATTTTAGTTTTGTCACTCTGGCATAAAGCAGGAGCTCAGTTACTGTAGGTTAGGTGCTGTTTAACGACACTCTTGTAACAAAGGCGATTAGCGTTGCCCTCCTCATTTAACCGGGCTTCAAACTGGCAATGCTAGTTACAGGAGTAGTTTAACATCTAATGGATACTCGGGTTTGTTTCGTCGCCTTCCTTCCTCATCCAGGCGTTGGACTAGCGCTACCGGAGTACGGGCAGTGGCTTAGTTAAATTTTATGGCTGTATTATGCTGAAACGAACAGTAAGAACCTTTGAAATAATTAATCGCTTAAGTATGTTATCAGAGCTTTTAATGAAAGCAGAAGAGCGATGTTGTGCCAGTCCGGAGCCTATGATACAGTGTTGATAAACGGCAACTTACCAAATGGTATCATTTGAACATCATTTCTTTCTAGCGTTATCGATTATCTTTGGATATTTCCTTCGATTTCCTAATGATGGTTTTGAATAGTCATTGGGGTTAATTGTTGTTTAACGACGCTGTAATAACAAAGATGGTTAGCGGCGCCCTCATCATTTACCCTGGCTTAGGACTGGCACTGCCAGACGACAGTATTAGTTTTCTGTGTGTAAGAACATAACGTTGGATACTAGGGCCTTAATCGTCGTCCTCCTTTTTTTATCCAGTAGTTGGACTAGCGCTTCCAGAGCACGGGCAGTAAGCTGAGTTAAGAGTTGAGAAATTCCATTGATAATTATATAATAAATTTTAGTAGCTTTGTTTCTTATCCCAGGTAGCCCTTATCAAGAAGAGAAACACAAGAAAGAATTAGCTGATTTCAAGAATTATTGGTTGAAATCTGGCCATTTTTCTCTTATTTTTGCTAGATTTCATTTTTTCTGACCTTAAACTGACCTTGAATGATCCGGAAGTTAGTGTCAATGTTTTTTCCAAATAGAGCTCTCGTCGAGAGAAACAGAACAAAGAAAAGTTCATGCAAATCGGACTATTCGTTCATTTTTATGATAAAAAGTTTAAATTGAGAATGGAATGAACCCAAGTTCCAAGTCCTGAGGCTGAGCGCCTACAGTCCAATAATTTAACCCTAGGGCTACCAAGCTTTTTGTAACACTGGCTACCAAGGGAGGGGTGGTTACCACCCCTTGATTTCGTGTTTAGTTTCACAAATCATAACTTGTAATACAGCAATGGATTCAGCATTCATTTCTGCACAGAATGGTATATTTAGTTGTACATTATGTGAATGCACCTCGAAATTACATCACTTTAAACAACGGAACCAATTAATTAGCAATATTTTATATTATTGCGTACATTTTGTACTTTTTGGATAAACAAATATAAGTTTATGTGTGTTTTAAAACTAATCTATGTATAAAAGATACACACAATCATCCCTACACATGTTTATATAGTATAAATGTACATCCATACACATATATATCCATACATATATATTGGTTTACGTTGTAATGCTGTATTCAGCCATTTTCACACAGATTACGCGTATTATTATTTATTTTGATCACTTCCGGTTTTCATAAGACAAAGATGTAGGTATGCAAATGAAGCCCTACATTCCCTCTAAAGAATGGTATAATTGTTTCTCTTCTAGGCAGAATAGTCAATAAGCTATAGTCGAAAAACTAGGGGGGTGGTATTCACCCCCACCTCTGGTGCCTCGGGTATATCAGGTATAACTTTTGAATGGCGTGGGCTACCACCATGATGTTTACCTCAAAATGTGCGCCAATGAATCTACTACAGCTACCTAAAATGCCAAAATTATATTCCTTATGGAAAAACAATTATGCATAAAAACGTAGAAGGGGTGGCAACCACCCCCCACCTTGGTAGCCCGAGGGTTAAGAGGTCTATGTATTGAATATAACCGTTGCTTTGACGTTATTCACTTTTTTGTAGTTCATGCGGATGACCATGATCAATAAATATTGAATAAATACCATCTCTTTTAAACTATTTTAAGGTGTCTTAATCGCAACAGATCGGAACATTTTTATGGTATCTGTACTGAAAAAGCTGATTGACGTACTTTACTTTCAGTAGCCTATCTGGTGGCAGCGGTGCTATAGATGGTCGAGCGCAGGCTTAACTTCGGGGGCTTAGTTGCACTAGCACGTGGGTTGCATCAAACAGAAACACACAACGAGACGCTTCGTTTGACGAAATTCTTACATGAGAAATATATATATACAGTGTATTTACACAACAATCGGCTAATCATCAGAGTCAGGTCGTCGTTAAGAGGTCCGCGGTCGCAGTCCTCCGATCCTGCTCTCTTGGTCCTCTCTCGCTTTCTCCTCCGACTCTCTCTTCTCCTCTTCTCCGACAAAAACCCCAAGAGTTCCAATGTTTCGAGTCAAGAGTCCCTTCTTCCGCTTTCCTCTGTCTTTTCTATCGCCACCGCCTGTCAATCAATTCTGTCGCACCCCATCGCGCCCTGCGATTCGTTCCCTCTTGCCTTGCTCTCTTATCTGCCTTCTCTCCCCTCCACCCTTTGACAGGCGTTACCTTCGCCTCCGCTCCCCTAGGTATGTCGTCAGCTGTTGGCTGTCAATCATTCGTATACCAAATACAATCTTAAAAGTTCATGAGTTCATAAAAGTTCATAAAGTGCAACTTTATAATAAATCTATACTAACATAATTATACTAATCTAATATCATCGTGGCAGCATCTCACTACAGTATCCTTTGTGTTTAACTGGATATTGCAATGTTCTTGTATTACATATTTCTTCAAATTGCTCAGTTATATAAAATTACACAAAACTTTGCTTTAAAGACAGGATACCAGTGTCCTGTTTAAACGCGGCCTTCAATTCAGAGTACTCGATTCATACATGTAGATGTGGCAGATGGTAATCTCGCCGTGTCTCCATGACACTGTTCATAGTCATACCTAGAGTATAATTTTTTAACCAACTCTGTGTTATCCGCAGAAAAAACAATAATAATGGCCAACTCCGCCACGGCGTGTACTCTGGTCGTGCCAGTCCTCCATGAAGGAGGAGGGCGACGCTAAACATCTCTGTTATGACACAGCTCCGTCAAATAGTAGCTATTGGTATTCGCGTTGATATAACTAACCAATCAATAGCTGGATATTTCGAAAGTAGTTAGTAAGATCAGGTCGACGTCAACGGCATTGAGATGGTACTCAAACAAACTGTTAAAATTGTATGGATTTCGTAGTTGCAATCTCTGACTTAAAACCTGTTAATAAATGCAATCGCATTTTTAAATATGCAGATGATTGCTATCTCGCTGTCCCCGCATCAAGTATCACTACAACTGAGATTGAGCTTGAGCATATTAGTGTATGGGCACAGAGTTGCAACCTCAAGCTTAACTCAGGCAAATCCTGTGAGATAATTTTCACGCGTCCCCGGGGTACCATCGGTATGTTCCCCCTCCTCTAAAAGGTATCGCAAGAGTGCAAACCCTAAATATTCTTGGTTTTGAGCTTACAGCGAAATTTGGGTTCTCTAGTCACATTAAACGTCTGACCATAAAAGCAAGGCAGTCCTTTTATGCACTTCGGATCCTGAGGTCGCATGGGCTCTCGGGGGACAGTTTATTTGATGTAGTTCGTGCCACTACGGTATATGCTGTATTGCTCGCCTGTGTGGTGGGGCTTTGCGAGAGTGCAGGAACGGGAGGCCCTTGAGGGAATTATCCGAAGGTTGGTACGCCAGAGGTACTTACCTCCATCTTCTCCCTCATTTGAGACTCTCTGCAGCAATGCGGATACTAGACTCTTTGCCTGTATTCTGCACAATCCTTGTCATGTTCTGCATAAATTGTTGCCACCGATCAAGCAATCGCGCTACTCCCTGCGGCCACGGTCCCATAACCGTGAGCTTCCCATGTTTGACAACCTGTCTCAGAAATGCTTCCTTGCCCGGATGCTATACAAATAAACGATATGTTTTCCCTAGATCTGGCTATTTAAACCCTTCATTTTCCCCTATGACTAGCTCTAGCTCTTCTTCCTCTGTACAATAAAGCCTCTCATTCAATTCTTTGGTTGTATATATAAATTGTTGTTTATTTGTTTGAATGTATTAATCTTGCTATGTACAGTGCTGTGCGTTTGCTAGTGCTTCTCAATAAAGGAAATACTTACTTATTTACTTACTTAGTAAGGTAAGGTCGACGTCAACGGCATTGAGATGGTACTCCAAAAAATGTTAAAATTGTATAATTTTAAAACTTAGAGAATTATAACTCGACACTGTAGTCATACATAATAAATAAGTTAAAATATATAACCGTAATTAAAGTATAGTTGTAATAAACGGTGACACCGGTCCTCAATATTACAAAGTTTGAAAATCATTAGATTTGACACCATTATTTAGCTTTCCACCGACGCTATAATTATGTTCGATATTTTCGTTTCATCGTTAGCTCAACAAACCCCGACTGTATCGTCGCTCTTAGTCATCGGTATTATTATAAAGATTTCTGTCGTTAATTTCTGTTGACGGATGTTGAATTTCTATCAATTATAATCAATATTTGTCGTCTATACTTATCGTCGATTTTGTTAAACCCAACTTCGTTAGTCACGGGTCATCTCTCGCCCCCCCAATCTCAGGATGCTGCTGCTACCCTTGTCCACGCCTTTTATCACCACCCGTTTCGACTACTGCAGCTCTGTTGCAGTACTGGTCGGACTGCCCCTTGCATCGAGAGCCCTCTAGACCGGGTTCTTCGCTCTGCTGCCCGTCTAATTGGGCGAATCTTTAAATTTGCCATTGTTTCGGCTTACATGCATAACACTCTGCGCTGGCTTCCTGTCTCACAGAGCATTAAATTCAGAATCGCTGTTGAGATCAGGCGATGTCTTCTTGGCTATGCTTCGACATAGGCTGGAATTAGATCGAATATAATTTTATTTAAGTACTTAAATACGGAGTTGGTTTAGTTAAACATATTTTTAATATACAACATTAATAAAAGTATATTTGTTTTAAATGGTGACAATAAATTATATGAAATCTAATTTTAAAATCACAATTATAATATGTATTGTATGCTAATGTTCAAAGCACCGGTTCGCGGTAAAACCTGGAAAACAATTACCGCTAAACAGTATCTGGAAGATTGAAAAATCACTGGATTGGACACCTTTAAATAGTATTCCACCGACATCATAATTATGTTCGAAATCTTTGCTTATCGTTATCACCGCACAGCAAAAACGGTATTAGACATTTCGAACGACGTTAAACTAAGCAATCTCTACTAACTCCCTCAACAGCAGCTACTCAATATATAGGGTATGGTCAGCGCAATGGGATTTGACACGGCCACTGACCGTACTCTGGTGGTGCCAGTCTCAAGCCCGGGTAAAGGAGGATGGCGACACCACTCATCTTTGTAATTACACAGCGTCGTTAAAAGCAACTAAACTAACCAAAGTTAATAATGTTATAATCAGCTTATACATCTTTAAATATATGCTTCAGAATATCCTTCAATCGCGAGTACATGACACACTTTGCTCATTGAAAACGTTTAATCATAAGCTCTGTAGCTTAGAAGTTTTCCTCTCGAAACCAACGGCCTTGATGTTTTAAGATAATGTGGTTAAACCTGGTCGAAGCTCTACACGTTAGAATCAAATCCAATCTCGTATAGATATCGATTACTTGGCGTCAGAAGCGATCGATATGAGATCTCGATACACGCTGAATAATGACAAAGCCATCCATACTTGATATGTGGCTCCGGTAGACTCCAGCGTTAAACGACATTTTGTTGCCACCAGAGGCGTTAACGTCAACCATAGTTTTCTTGTCCGTCGTCCCCCGGACCTACCCTGCCTCCCTCCCCGGCCGTCAGGGTACATACGCCCGACCTACAAAATTTTATATCTCGTATGTTATTCCTGAACTCTTACTAAGCTATTATTGATTCATACTATATAATATCTAGATGTATTTTTTTTTCTATGTAGCCTACACCTACAGCGTTATGTCTGTTGTTAACACAATGAACGAATATAAAATTATGATGATAGCCTTTTCTCTGGAGTAATGATTGGTTCCCCAGTTTAACGGCAGCTTATGACAACATTGGCCGTTGCCGCCGGCAAAGATTAGTTTTGGCGAAAAAGTCAATAATATAGCGTCGGTTGTAAGATAACTAAAGGTGTCTAAGCAGATCGTAGCATTATTCATTCATTCATTCATTCAGAGCATTTATATAGCGCCCCTTCAAGAAACTACTCAGGAGCGCTCCCGGCCCAGCCACGACTAAAGAAAAAAGACTTGAGGGACTTGTAGAACCCTGTCAGATGGCTTAAAAGTAAAAAACGGAGCTTAAGTGGTAGGTCATTCCATATGGAAGGGCCAACAACCGAGAAAGCACGGCGCTGCCTAATAACCAAGCGAGTCCGTGGAACAAGGAACTCACCCCTCGTCGCAGAGCGAAGCACCCGACGCGCTGGAACATCAGACACTGGGCGGCAAAGATCACGCAAGTAAGATGGAGCGCAGCCAAGAACACAACGAGAAACAAGAGCAGCAATGCGATATGAGATACGCTGAGACACAGGCAGCCAATGCAACACATCACGCATGTATGCAGAGACAGGAGAGTACTTAGGAAGCCGTCCAATAAGCCGAGCAGCCGAGCGTAGAACTCGATCTAGTCGCCCCAAAACACCAAGGGGAAGGCCAACAAGTAGTGAGGAACAGTGGTCAATTCGACTAGTAACAAAGGCATGAACAAGGACCACAACTGCATCATGAGAGAGAGAGCGAGAGACCACTCGAAGCTGACGAAGCTGATAATAACAACTTCGTGCAATTGAGTTCACATGTTGAGATAAAGTAAGCTCGGAGTCAAGAGAAAGTCCCAGATCACGAACTGTGAGGGAAAAGGTTATGTGAGGAAGAGCAGGGTAAGTTGAGGAAAGTCGATACCCTGCAGTTGTCTACGGCTACCCAGCCAAATGAGCTGTGTTTTAGAGGGATTTAAGAGTAGCCGATTGGAGGCCATCCAAGAAGAGAGGACATCCATAGTCAGACACATCTGACTCACAGTAGCCACCGCATCGGCTGAATGGGTGTGGATGTAGGCTTGCACATCACGGCAAATAGTTGATGTAGAAGCCCCTGAGACGTCAACAAGGAGCAGACATCAGCAGTATAAAGAAGATAAAGCAGCGGGCCCAGGACAGAACCCTGGGGCACACCCAAAGGGGCAGGGACCCAAAGAGACCTGGACGAACCAAGGACTACACAATTTGAGCGGTCAGTTAAAAAAGATCTAAGCCATTCTAGAGGCTGGTCCACCAAGCCAAAGGAAGTAGAGAGGCGCTGCAAGAGAATGGAGTGGTCCACACAGTCAAAAGCAGAGCTTACATCAAAGAGAGCAAGGAGAGTAACCTGACCACAGTCAACTGCGCTATAGAAGTCTGACAAAAGCCGAAGCAGGAGAGTCTCCGTGGAGTGATTCCGACGGAAACCCGACTGCTGCGACGGAATCAATTCATTCACATCTAGATAAGTAATCAGCTGGTTAGCAACAATGCGTTCCAGTATTTTAGATAAAAAGTTACATTCGCAATGGGGCGATAGTTTGCTGGATCACTCTGGTCCAGACCATCGTGCTTCAGAACTGGTAGAAGAACGGAACGCTTCTGTGAGACTGGTAGGCATGCCTCACGGATCGAACAGTTGCACAGAACAGTGAGGACTTTATGTGGATTTTTGTGAGTTTAACGACATCTTACGGCGGCCAGGTCATTGACGTCAACCGAACCTTATACATTAACTTATCTAATTCGTAAAGTTCTCACTTTTAGTTTAGAAGATAATTATTTTCTCAAGCAGGTAGCGATTAGTATCAGTTGCAGCTGAAATGTTTAACCTTCGCAGGACGGAGAGGGGTAAATAATTACCCCAGGGGTTTTTGAATGCTGATTGCGGAGCAACCGTTGACAGTTATAATTTGACGTTCCATGTGTTTACAAGTTAATACCTCTGACATATTCTAACACCAAAGCCAGGAAAATGTCATGATGGGAGAAGAAGATTTTTAAGTTCAAAGTGTCCTGGGGTAAAAATTTGGTATGCGGACGTTTCGTCAACGAACGATTCGTCAACGGACTGTTCGTCAAGGACTGTTCGTCAAGTGGACGATTCGTCAACGGACTGTTCGTCAAACGGAATCGATAATTAATTCTCGTTGACCAATAAAAGGATTCCTAGCTAATTAAGCGTGACGGCAGGTGCGCAAAATACATACAATTGATGTTGGATTGATGATAATAACTCTTCCTTAAATAGGAGTTGGATTGATGAAAATAATTTTTTAAAGTAAAAGTTGGATTGATGAAAATAGTTTCATTGCGAAACTAGAAGTCGGATTGATGAAAATAATTCTTGCTATTTAAGCAAGAAATTGGTTTCATCGATACAACTTCTATTAAAGCACATAATTTCTGTCATCAATCCAACTTCTAGTTAACCCTTATTCGGTAACCGTATTTTGGTTACAGTTTTCGGTAACCGGAGGGTGAAAAATTACCCCCAATTTATTTTCGTCAAATCTAGGGAAAATTACTGTTTAACCAATTTTGGTCATGTTTAATTTATCTGATAGACAAGGACAATAGACAACATTATTGAATGTATTGAGTAAGAAATCTTGAATTAAAATGACGACTCGTTTCATTATGACTGTCTAAAGCGAAAGTAGTAATAAGTTGTGAGTCAATGCTACCATGCTACCAGTTTCAGATACTAATCACTGAAGCCAAATGCTGTGTCGTAGTGTTGATTGAAATAACTAACTTCAAGCAATTACAAGCGGCTGTGCAGTGCTATAATAGTCAGTAACTAATGACGTATAAAAAATTTCACTCGACAAAACTGACAAAATAGAAACATTCAGTGACAAGTACACCCGTAATAGTTTTACTACAGTTTCAGTGGGCATCTTATGCATTCGTATGATATACGTTTTTGTCCATGCTTTCTGCATACAAAGTGAATACATTTATTCGAAGTTGCAGAACGTAATGCAACAAACTACACTGAAGAAAACTGTGACATGAAAAACCTTTAGAAATTGTCACCTATTTCTTTCGATAGTTTTATGCAAAAGTACGTAAACTACAATAATATAATGCAACAGGAAATGGAAATCACACAGCAAAGAATGACTAATTCATATGCAAAAATACAACAACCACATATCTCCAACAATTCAGTTCTATCAACTACTATGTTTACAAATACATAGTGCAGAAATGATTTATCCAGTACCGGAATATAAAACCTTATTCTTCATAGTAGTCTGCCGCTAGGTGGCAGCGCAATGTGGCACAGCTGAAAACGACATTGTGAACAAAAAACATATCTAGGAAAAGTCACAAAAGCAAAAGTCTTTTTTGTTTTATTCAAAAGAAGCGTACGAAAAAAAGTAGACTGGGGGTTATTTTTAACCCCCGGTTACCCTATAAAGGGCAATGCTCTGCTTAAACACCTTTACAAAGGTAACTATATATGCAATATATTTCATCCACGTCGTAAATTTGATAATGGACCAAAGTTGGACTGATCTAATAGTGTACATTAAGGTCCGCGTGAACGGCTTTGGCAGCCACTAGATGTCGCTAAAGAAAGATAAATCTACAATAGCAGGTCGCCTATACACAGGAATCTTAAATGGCGTGGCATCCATTCAAAGGAGCAGCGGTGGTGAAAGTCTGAAAGATCTTCTTAATCGGTCAATTAAAATTATACGGTCACTATTGAAAAATGTCTACATTTACACTTTAAAATATTTTCAAGCTCCAGTGCATTGATGAAAAATACTTGTTGTGTTAGCCATTTTTATGTAGCCCAGTATCTGGATACATTCATACGAACTAAAAATCTGAGGAGTGAAGACAGTTTCTTCAAATGTCTACACAAGTTGTTTAAATGATTGACCCAATTCTGGATTAGTTCTCATCTAGGTTACTTTCTATTTAAAGCCATCGGTTGATGCCTTAAATATTAGACACTGGCGCTATAGAATTAGCTGAAGAACATTGATGGGATTGTCTTCATTGCATTTACGTAAACAATTGTGCAGTTACAAATGTGTCTGTATTAATTCTGCAGAATTAGATTAAATTATTTCAATTACTCGTGCATTAAATCATTACCTGTAAAAGCCGAGGATTTGAAGAGTGTTCAACAATTGCCTAACTGAGGAGCGAGCCCGAGAGATTAAAGAGACCTCCCCAGCAGAAGATTGGAGGGATCAAGGGCCAGCGGAATCGAAACCAGACGACAAAGATCACACAGAAAGAGGGCACCTCCAGAACAGCAACCCTGTGAGAGATGCGTTGCGGGACAGGGAGCCAGCGCAATTCAGCCCACATATAATTATACAGAAACAGAAGCATATTTGGGAAGGATCGCATAAGACGAACAGCTGAAAAGAGGACCCGGTCAAGGCGCCCAATTAGTCCAAATGGCAAAAACACCAGGATCGAACTGCAGTGATCCAATCTGTTAGTAACAAAAGCATGGATAAAGATCACAGCAGAGGGATATGGAGCGAGAAATGGCCAGCAATTGACGTAGCTGATAATAGCAGCTACAGGTAAGTTTAACAAAAGGTTTTATATCGGTTATTTCTTGTTGTTCGCGATATTTACAAAATATGAGTATTTAACCCTTTGGAAGTGAGGTGAAGCATTGGAACGTTTTAGGTTAGGTGGGGTATGACATACCCCAATACATAACTTTTACTTGCAAGTCGCAATATCAACTACATTACATTATAGTGAGCTAAACTATAGTTTTTAACCAATTATCAGCTAAACTGGCGATTATCAGGAACAAATAATTGCTTTCAATCATAATTTAAATGGCCAGCGCGGTAGAGTTCAGAATCAAAGCGGATTTCTGTAATGTCTTCTTAGTGGCATTTGAACCATGTAAGGTTTGCGAACACGTGACATAATACCCGTTATAATGCCTCAATTTTGCATCGATGCAAAGTTATATGCTGCAATATCTTACATTATAGCCTATTTCTTTTTTCGGAACAGCGCCGTTAATTTTTTTAAATTCATTGAAAGCATCATGTATACGAAAAATTACAATTTCATTTTAATATGCAACAAAATAAAAAATATTTTGCGTTCAAAAGTATCTGAAATGGTCGCAAAGTGTCCGTATTTCACATTCACTAAGGTAGACAAAAGTAATCCAAGCTGGTCACACGTTTTCCGTAGAAAACGCGGCGAAGAATAGCTATGGGGTGAGGGTCAACATAAATGGCCCTGAGATCCATAAGACGTCGTTAAACACTAGATACTATTAATGATACTACGACTTCATTAGACCATTGCTGTTCAACTGAGTGTTGCGTGTAAAAATGAACACCAACGTCCTATTTAAACGCGGTCTTCAAATGAACGTATGCGAAACACAGACACCGTTGGTGTTACGCTCACCGAGTCTCGAAGCTATTATGCAAGGTGAATAGGTCGGTCAAAATCTATTTAAAGTTGTCTGAATAGGCAAACGTAATTCCGTGTTTCGCACCGATTCTTGGAAATGGAAAGAATCAGTTACATTACTATGATTCGCAATCGAAAAACTATTAGTAGTATAACGTTTAATAACGACATGTTGTGGCTGCTCGACCCGTTGTGTTTAATAGTATCTGATAATACTCTGCACGTTAAACTTATGCAACGTAAAGAAAACGAGAAACTTAATTATAACGCTTGAATGAACCCTTTAAAAGGTGTTTAAACAGAGTATTACAATATCACAACTATTCATTGTTTGACTACAGAAAACAATACAATAACACTGTCTATTGTATTGTATTGTATTTGATCATTAATAAAGCGCTTTTCATAGCATAAACCTTTCAGAAGGTTATGATACATTCATATGAAGCAAATTAGACAATATTGCACAGCAATTGCACCCACAAGTATTATTAAAATCAAACAATTCTTTGAAAAACATACCCAATGCAGATGAGAATCAAACTACCCAAATTTTAAAACTACTTCAGCTTCGCATGCTCAATGCCTATGATAATAATAATTATTATATTTATTATTATAATTATAGTTATGAGAATAGATTCGTATTCCACTCTTTAAATATAAAAACACAAAAACGATTATTCATTTAACTTCAGTTTAATAACATCTTCTTGTCGATTATGGTAAAACAAATACTGGTCCGCAGCATCCGAAAGTTTGAAATATCATTCGATTAGACACCTTTAAGTAGCATTAAACCTTGGCTATATGTGCGAAATTTCGTTCAATCACTAATCGAATATTCAGAAATAGCGCATAAGTTTCTCCTAACCCAAGGGCTACCAAGAGGGAGGGGGTTACCACCCGCCCTACGTTTTTTGTTTCACAAACTTCCTCCATATGGAATATAATTTGACATTTTAGATACATGTAGCTGTAGGAGATTCATTTGCGCGCATTTTGAGGTAAACATCATGGAGGTAGCCATTAAAAGGTTATACCCGATGTAGCCGAGGTACCACGGAGGGGGCGGGTAATTGTAATTGTAATTGTAATCGAACATTTATATAGCGCCACTCAAAAATCAGCAGCGCTCTCGACCTGCGTCAGTGCCTGCGTCAGGGAACAGGAAAGTCTTAAGGCGTCTACGGAACTGGAAAGGAGAGAGGGCTAGTAACTCAAGGCGAAGAGACGGGGGAACAGATTTGCAAGCTGATGGGCCAACACGGGAAAAGCACCTAGAGTGGGCCGTAGCAGAGCGCATGCGAGGGACAACCATAAGGCCACGGGTCGAAGATCGCAAAGAGGCCCTGGCAGGTAAGGAGGAGACAAAGGTGCAAAAAGACCTCAGGTAGGATGAGGTCACCCCAACAAGGCAGTTACGCATGAGGGAAAGGATTTTGAAGTTTACCCGCTGTTAGATAGGGAGCCAGTGAAGGGTATCCGATAGCGTGGGGGCGCGATAGCGCATTGGATAACACACTGGCATGGAGAGCGCGAGGTACCGAGTTTGAGGTCCGTAGGGCTGACATGCTTTGTAGGCTGCTATTAGCGCCGTGCATTGCAGGCTTTCTGTTCTGTTTGTAGATAAGATTTATGTCTTCTGTCATTTGTGTTCTTGTGAATTGTTTCAATTGCATAAATGTACACTGTAACCGGTTGCGGTTTGTCAACCGGATTGTTTCTAAATACGAAAAATATTATTATTATTATATCCCGAATATAGCCTGAGATATGGGCAAACTTTGGAATGCCGCCTATAAGCCGAGCAGCTGCATCAAGAATAGACTGGAGTTTGTGAGTATTAGAGGCGGAGAGTCTAATGTATGCAGCGTTCCTAAAGTCGACCAGCCCCTCCTAAGTTTTTCGAATATAGCATATTCATTATTCTTCCTGGAAAAGAAACAAATATGCCATTCTTTAGAGGGAATGCAGGGCTTCATTTGATTGCTAACTTATTTGTCTTTTGAAAAATGGAAGTGATCATAATAAATAATAATACGCATTATCTGCAAGGGGCGTACATGCCACGTCAGTACGTAGCAAAACATGTCAAAATAATCCGGGAGAGCCGGTAGTAATACAAGAAGGCAAACGACTTAAACTCCAGAAGCAGTAGCCGAACTATTAGACTAACTAACTATACTTAGTAAAAGTGGAACCGAATCTGAGAAAACGACGATTTATTACATAGCCATGACTGACCGGAGTTCACACACCAGAGGCGCCACAACATCAGCTTATACATGTACATCTTCAAATAATTATGTGCTTCGGAATTTGCATTAATGGCAAGTTCTTGACGCACTTAATGTCAACCATACTGTTTCATGCTTTTCGCTGAGTAATGGTTTATTTATTTATTTAGAACAAAGGTTTAACGTCGTCATATGACATCAAAGGTCGTTGACGACAATTTAAAACATATACACTTATACAGTGCAGTTAAATGAATCCATAGCGTCCAAAAGACACCATTTAAGACTGTCCAAACATAACCTTGATATGTCATTAGTGTTCATTGTTTAACGACATAAAAAAAAATACAATTCATAAATAATACAATTTGATACATGTATACAATGTGGTATCTGATGCAAATTCAACAATATTAATTTTAGCAGCAATTGTTGTATACAAGAAATGTTTCTTAAAATTAATAAATTAATTCTTGATCAACATTTCTAATGCACATTTACTTCTTAATCTATTTATTTCAATAACATTTATTTTACAAATTTAAATGACACGAAAGTTTAACATGAAGTTCTTATTCCACTTTCAAAATTTTTAAGAAGTCATCAATCAGTAAAATCAAGCATTATTAAAGAAATATATTCAAACAGTGAATATGACAATTCTTTATCAAATTTATTATGCTACTGCGTTGATAATCAAAGAGAACCGAAACTTCATCCGAGATTTTCAATGTATTACATTTAATGTTCTTAATACAGCTTGATTGATATTTGTCACACATGCAAGTAAGACATGAAGTTTGTAATTTCTTGGTACATTTTACGGAAGTATTTAATAATTTCAATCACACAGTATTATCATAATATATGCAAATAGTTAGAACAGGACTGTAACATATCCACAACATGTATATATTATAACATATCCAACAAAAGTCTACAAACGAGCATAACCATAGAATAAAGTTTATAAGAAACATCATATCATATTAATTATGATTATGACATCTGATGCTATCAAACAAACAGCATCAGTTTTGACACATAAGTGTAAAAGTGAAAACATTTTCTATTACAGATTTCAACATATTTGACAACTTTGTTCTGAAATGAGTAATGGTTGGATGGATGGATCCACAGTTTAACGGCAGCTTATGACAACATAGGCCGTTGCCGCCGACAAAGATTATTTTTTGGCATATGAGCGAAAATGTCAACTATATAGCTTCGGTTGAAAACTAACTAAAGGTGTCTAAGCAGATCGTAGCATTGTGTGTAGTTTTGTGAGTTTAACGACATCTTACGGCGGGCAGGGTTATTGACGTCAGCAGAACCTTATACACTAACTTTTCTAATTCGTAAAGTTCTCACTTTTACATGTAGTTTAGAAGGTCAGTATTTTCTTAAGCAAGTAGCGATTAGTATCAGTTGTAGTTAAAACGTTAAACCGTCGTTCTATGACATCAATGGAAATTGGCGACAATTGCAGTTTCTTCTGTATTTCTTTGTGTCGTTCTCGATTATTTTTTCTTCGATGCTCTGATGATAGCTTTGCCACTCGGGTATAAGGCAGGAGAACAGTAGGTCAGTTGCTGTTTAACGACGCTCTCATAACAAAAGATAATTAGCGTGGCCCTCCTCCTTTATCCAGGTTTCAGACTGGCACAGCCAGATTACATCAGCAGTTTAACATCTTATAGAGATACTAGGGATTGTTTCGTCGACCACCTTCTTTATCCAGACGTTGGACGAGCGCTACCAGAGTACGGGCAATGACTGATCTAAATTTTATGGTTGTATTATGCCGAAACGAACGGTGAGAACTGATGAAGATAATTACACATCTCGTTTCAATATGATATTCGACCTGTAAGTGAAAGAAGAAGTGTGCCGAATTCGTCGGCACAGGTTTGTTAGAAATGCGCTACATAAGGTCTGCTGGCAGAGGATACCTTTGATTTCTAAAAATAGCCTTCCTTCCGGAAAAGATATCTCTCTCTGTGCTTGCTCGGTGAAGGGGATGCGTCACATGTGGATGAGAGCGGTGATTAAATGAAGTTTTATTGTGGTTAAAGGGGTAAATGGCCGAAAATAAGGGTTACTTCACATGCCGTCGTGACCGTGGATGACGCAAGGAAACCATTTACGGACGGATGCAAGTTGATCTTGTTGAAAACTTCGGATCAAGTTTGGCTCTAAAATTAATTGTTTGTGCAAGGCTGCCATTTTGGATTGGTATCCCAACGAAATTTTGGGGAGATATCGATACATTTCTGGAAAAGGGATTTTTCAAATGATACAGGGAGTATAAGATTTTGTTTCTTTACGATACGCTTTTAGCCCGGTTCAGTGCTAGAAACCTCCGATATATTTTGGTAGAGCTGTTCTAGAAAAATGTGCATAACTTAAGTAAGGAAAGTTACTGACGATTATTAACGTTGAGATTTAATCAGAGAAAACGTCGATAGTTAGATTTAACTGCGAAATATAAGAAAAATAAGTAAGGAAACAGAGACAAGTAGTATTTGTGGACATTCGTTTAATTTGTTCTCACAAACTGTGAACTCGATTTCTTTAATTTAAGTCTTTAATGGCGACATTTGATGTTACAATGAATCACAACTCTGACGAATTGTTATAAATAATTGTCAATAATCCTGAATTAAAACGCAAATATCTAAACAATTATGGAGATTCTCTTCTTGACTTGATCAGTGAGAGTAATGTTGAGATCCCAGACCGCAGAAGTAAGGAAAGAGTTCGAAGCCCAGTCTTGGATGGCCGACAGCTCCCTTCACATGCTGATCTAAAAATAGATACACAAGTAAGTAAGTGCAAGACTGTGCTCGGGGCCACAACGCACCCAAAATTATCCCAGCGGGGGATGGTTGCTCTTAACTCAGGAGCCGTGGACATAAACTCGCGCATCTTGGTACCAACAGTACTATAGAAGAACCCGAAGGAATTACTGACCTAGAGGTAGCCTCCCTATTGGTAGGGATAGGGCAGCTTGGTGAAAGGGCAGAGAGGTCACAGGAGGTTACAATGGAATATAGAGGCTTACCTAGGTCACGGGAAGGGACCTATCTGCAGGCTCCGACACAGCGGCGTGGGCTGGCCAATGACCCGATGGAGGGTTACGATTTGGAGAGTGGCCGACACGTCACAGAAGAGCGGTGTAGTGCCAGTCTCAAGCCTGGAGAAAGGATGAGGGTGAGCTTAATCATTTTTGCTAAGTGGCGGTGTTGTTAAATTGTTAAATGGCAACTACCCAACAAACGGTTCTGTATTTTGCTATACGAAGCAACAACCTCTTATATAATTATAATATATGAGCGGTGAGCACTGTTGAAGATAATTTGAACACCTCTTTTAAGCGTTATTTTTGCTCTATAATTACATGCAAAAGAATAGTTCTCTCAGATGTTAGTTTCTCAGATAGCGTTTATGAACCTGCTACAAGTCAATGAGATGTTTATGTTCAGGATTCAAGTGAAATGAAAACGATTTAAAAATCAAGTGGATGTCATTGTCACAGATAGAATCATGTTGTTACATAATGAGGTTACAAACAGGGTAGACAAAACAATAACTGAACAAGCTATTGAACGTAAAATCAGCCGTCATTCCCATCCTACTATGACCGAGAAGCAAAAGAAGGGGCTCAGCCTGTTTATAGACGGGCATAAAGATGACACCGGTAAGTACTTTTAACATGTTCTACAGCAAGTAGCGAATGGTGGAAGTAGAGGTCGTTAAGCAGTAACTAACCTAACCTAATAATGTTGTGATCTGTTTTGACAACTCTAAATTATTATTACTATTCAAAGTGTAACTTCGTCTTATGACATGAAAGGCCGTTGACGAAAATTCAGAAACGTATGTAATGGATTGGTGAGTTGCTGATTACTGAAAATGTGTCCTAACGAAGATGATAGGAGGAGCAGTTCTCCTTTGTCGAGGCTTTGAACTGGCACTACCACATGTAGCCTAAGGGTAGTGATGGAGCTATGTAAACAATGCAAAGAAAACTATAGAATTTGCGTCAGGGGGGCGAGCGCATTGGATAAAATCTGGCGAAAGAGCGAGAGGTACCGAGTTCGAGTCCCGTAGGGACGGACGTGCTTTGTAGGCTGCTATTGGCGCCGTGTATTGTAATGTAATGTAATGTAATGTAACAAAACATTTATAAAGCGCCACTTAGAGTCTCTCAGAAGCGCTCAACACGTGGCCATCAAACAGCTGAAAAAATGCGTCTTTAAGAGTTTAGAGATAACCATATAGACGCGTGCAGCACGCACAGACGGTGGAAGAGCGTTCCAGATCCGTGGCGCCGCAATCGAGAAGTCCCGACGAGCACAGGTGGTGGTTCGAAACGAAGGTATCATCAAGTCATTTCGCGAGGCAGACCGGAGAGCTCGCCGACCAGTTTTTATTGCAGGCTGTCTGATCTGTTAGTAGTTAAGATTTATGTCTTCTGTCATTTGCGTTCTTGTGAATTGTTTCAATTGCATAACTGTAAACTGTACCGGTTGCGATGTGTCAACCGGATTGTTTCAATAAAGGAAGAATTATTATTATTGTGGTTAAGGTAGTACTATAATTATACCATGCAACGAAAGCGATACTTATAGCGTCAAGAAAACACAATTAAAAGGTGTCTAAACAGAGCTACTAATATTTATGAGAAATGTGTCGATGAAATGCAGATAAATATAATTATCATAAATCATCATTGTCGTCATCAACATCATCGTCGTCGTCGTCTTCATTACTACGCATTTATTAAGCCCCACATTTTAATGATCAAGCATTAATCGATGGGGTTGAGCAATTATTAGCGAAGATCTCTCTCAAGATCCACAGTAACCGTCTCGGGGAAGGAGACTCGAAAACGTACTCCCCGAGTTACAAGGTGGCTCTCTAACCAACTGACAAACCGTGTCAGAATCTAAATCGGCAAAGACCTCCCTTCCAGATTGCGGCGCCCATGATGCCACAATGGACTGTGGACTCCGCAATGTTTCGTCCACTGGGGTCGCGCAAAAGGTCAAATCACCATTTCTAAATCCACCCGTCAACTCTAAACCACTCTGATTTTTCGCCCTGAACGCGCAAACAGCTAAAGATGTCGGTATACTAGGCACACATGAGATCAGGAATCTTGGCTGTGTTGGCTCAATTCCGGATAAGACGCCATAGCATCTCCCTATCCAGTGAGTCAAACGCGGCCTTCAAGTCAACGCGTACGGTCCCCAGTGACTGATGGTACAATAATGCGGCGTCTGGATTTCCTGTTCATATTAAATCTTGTTTGTTTTGGATGAAGTCCAATCCCTGTCGTCTTCTATGTCTCAGAGGGAGGTTCTACACACGGCGAAAGAAACTGGGTTAGAAGACTTTCCCAAGAACACGATAGTTGGGTTGTTAAATTTTTTACTATTACATTTTTATTTTTTATTACGTTATTCATACCGATGTCACCGACGACAGCAATAATTTCCAGTATTTAACTATTTCTTCTGGCCGTCAAGGCCATTGACATCGCCCTCCTTTTTCAGTCATTGAACTGGCACTACGAGCAGTGGCAGAGTTGAGTAGTTGGGCAGAACCGTTTATTTGACCTAATGTTAAATATTAACGACGGTTATGGATAGGCTACTTCACTTCACGAATTAGCGATTGGTTTTCTGTTTAACGACTAGCTGTGTGGTATCAAAGACCATTAGCGTCGCCCTCCTCCTTTATCCAGGCTTGGGACTGGCACTGTCAGAAAGCAAACAGTGGCGGAGTTATTGAGCGAAAATATCGAATATAATACATCGGTTTAAACCTATTTAAAGGTCTCTAAACCTTGGTTTCAACAGATCGAGACATCATTATCAGTAGTATCTAGTGTGTAACTGGATGATGACATGTTCACAATTCAAATCAAGGTATGCCACTAACACATGCCACAAGTGTTACTCTCGCTAATTCTTGATTACATTATTCAAGGTGACTAGCGTCGGTCAAAATCTGTTTAAAGTTGTCGGATTAGTCCAACTTATCAACTCGTTACACAAATATTATTGGAAATGGAAAGAAACAGTTATATTTTTTGGATTCGTAATGGTAAAACTAGTAATAGTATGAAGTTTAATAACGACATCTTGTGGCTACCAGTGTCTTTGACTTCAAATCATATCTTATAAAGCACCGAGACGATTCAAATCACCCTAGTAACGTTTAACGACGCTGGGACGTAACACAGATAATTGACGTCGCCCTCCTTTTTTTAGACTTGGGACCGGCACCATCTGGCAATTGTACGAAATGCAGGTTGCATAGCATCGCATCGACTACAATTTATTTACAGCCTAGCAACGTTTTCCTAAAGGTATCTAAACAGACCACAATATCATACTTTATAATAGTGAGATTTAGTAATGTTGTGATCTGTTTGGACACATTTAACTTATTATTATTCCAAAGCATAACGTCGTCTTATGACATCCAAATGCCGCTGACGACAATTCATAAATGTATACAGTGGTTTTGGTTAAGCTAGGGACTGGAACTTCTACAACTACGTTAGTGGCGGAGTTATGTCTATGAAGTAAGCAGGATACTAACAATGCAACGAAAACGGGGAACTTGTAGCGTTGGAAAGACACTATTTAAAGGTGTCGAAGCAGAGTCTTACAATGTCATTAATGTGCTTATTTTAACGACAAAGAGTTATACATATGATATATAAATCGCACCAATTGGACACCCTAAAACTCCGCCATAGTTTGTCCTCTGACAGTGCCAGTCCCAAGCCTCCATGAAGGAGGAGGGCGCCGCTAATGATATTTCCTATCACACAATGTCGTTATAACAAATAAATTATAATAAGCTTCTGCCTCATCCTTTGACCTTTTTACGCACCGGCGCTTTATCAACTCAAGTCCGCAGTAGTCATGCTGTTTTGTCTCTTTCAATGCCAGGTCAGAATCCGGGAAGGTGAAGCCGAGTAGAGAGCATGGTGCTATGGTGGAAATAGGTGATAGTGGTGGTTGTGCGGTGGCGCAGTAGTTGAATCAAGATAGGAGAACTTGTAGAGTTCGGTTTTCAGTCGTGAGTGGACAATCGCAAACTTAACACTTTAAGGATAAGAGCATACTAACAGAGGATGGGAATTGAAGCAATGCAGCTCCTCGTTAAAATGTCAATCTCACAATTTCAATCAATCAATCAATCAATCAGAAAGGCTATTGCTGCAGTTTCAACAGATACAGAATATAAAATATTCTAGGCTCTGATTAGAAGCACCACAATAGGAGACCCTGAAGCGATTTAGATTCAACTAAACTAGGGCCACCTAGATGAGAGTTCCATTTCAGAAAGAGACAATCAACGTCAAAATTAACTAAATTTTAATCCAAGGCTTAGTTGAATAGTCACGAGTGGCTTAACATGTATCTTCCCACTGAAGTGAATTATTATCTTAACTAAACAAATGGAGATATTCATACTGACATGGTAAGTTAATTACGATCATTGACTTGGAGGACATAATTATTGTGGCATATTGCGACTGTGCTACTCCGGGGTTAAAGTAAAAGTGAGAGTCTGGACACCCTTTTCAGGAAGCCTTGAACAAGACATATAATTCTCTATGCCTGTTAGCTGTAATATGCCAAAACTAATCTTTGTCGGCGGCAACGGCCTATGTTGTCATAAGCTGCCGTTAAACTGTGGACACACACGCAATGGTAAGTTAATTACGGTCGTTGTATAGGTAGCGGCGTAGCATTTTGTTAAGCATTTGTAAATTGGGTGATTCACGAATGTCCAATGAGTCCATCGTACTACGACACACACAAACTTTAAGACATACATTGTAACGCTTCTACTGAGGAGCTATTCATCGTTACTGATTAGTATACGTAACAGTTGTGTAGGCTAGAGAATAACATAATACTCCCATTGTATAGCATTATACATGATTATTTTCAGAATCTTTGCTGATCATGGTGGTATGAATAACTCCAGTTTTGAAAGTATTTATTTTCAGATAGATACCTCGAGACTGCATTGTGGACATGCGATTATTTGAAAGTAATAAAAGATACTTGCAATGTTTAATTATCATGAAGTATTGTGCTAAATTGATGGACGGAGGTGTCCACTAGCGAAAGCCAGTAAGAAACGAAATTGTGTTATTTTGACTGTTCAATATAATTACACACCTCTTTTAAGTAGAATATTCGTCCTATATAACTTAAAGCAGACGAGCGTTTCTGTATAACTAATATTATGGTAGGTTTAGGCAAGGAGATGTGACTTTTAAGGTTTTAATTGAAATGAAAACGATTGAAATGTAAAGTGCAAATGTGGTAAGACAATAGGTCATTAGCACATAGCTTCTTCATTTGACTGAGGAGAAAAAGAAGCGTCAAAGGGAGGTTAAGTCTCGAACTGTGTTTATAGATGGACATAAAGATGACCTCTGTAAATTCTTTAAACACCTTTTAAAGCAAGTATCGGTAAGTAGTAGTATTAGTAGTTGTCCAAGGTTTTGGCGTCGGACTGGCAGTGCCAGACTGCAGCTGCAGTAGTTTACTGTGTTAACCAACATCTTATGGATATTAGGATCGTTTTCGTCGCCCTCATTCTTTATCCAGGCATCGGCGACTAGAGCACGGTCAGTGACTCCGTTAAAAGTTGAGCATTGCCATGGATAATTAGGTATATTATTGTCCAACGCTTCAAAAAGGGGTGTACACTCTCTTCCCTTTACTTTGCTAGCTGTATGAGCACTTCATTCTGAGGTGCTCGTCTCTGCTCACTCTGTGAACCGCATTTGTGCCACCACTGCCGAGAAAAAGTCGAAAAAGTCGACGCTAGAGGGCTCCATGGACTGGTTTGTAGAGGCGGCGGCGGCACAGTATGCAAAACGACGTCATCTGACAGCACTTAGCAGAGCGCAGCTATGTTGAAGAGGGTAAAGTATTCCACCATCACTAGCACCCATGCCCTTTGTAGCGGTCGCCATGGAAACCGGTGACGTTTAAACGGAGCAGCCAAGGACTGCGGTTCACATAAGAGTCGGTAAGTCGGATAACAGACGCAACCCACGATACACTGAAGTCATCGTTATGTCTGTGTAACAACTAAAGTTCTATGAGGACAGTTCTCGTAAACTTATAATTACTATATAATTGCAATTGTCAACTGTTGAGTTTGAATAAAAATTGAGTTTGTACTGGTTTTCGATAAAAACTCAAGCCGACCGTCCAACTGTTTAAACACATTCACACTTACTACGTCAGTTCTATTAATAAATTATAGTATTAGCTAGTCGACTAGTCGCAGTCTTCAATGTAAGGCTATTGCGTATTTTTTAAGCAGTGAACTGCTTCCAAATCGTCTCACCAGAAGGCCGAAATTATTACCACGTATGCTGAAAATGCATTTGTGGGTTCCAATCGCTCCCAAACCCTCCGTTTTAAAGGGAGTGTCGCTTTGCGGCTGCGGAAGGGGAGGGGTGAAGGTATGCTTTAGCCCCATGAACTAACACCAAATCGGCCATGTGAATATATCAGGTGTATCTAGTAGATTGTATTGTATTGTATTTGAACACTTGTTATAGCGTCCCTACCAGATTGCCCATTCAGAGGCGCTCCCGACTACAGTAACTGCGCGGACGCTGAATCGGAGTTTCACGCCTAAGCGCATGAGCAATTGCGAGTGAAGGACTTGCCCAGGGTCCCTACGCGGCGGTTTTGAGGTGGAATCGAGAACCCGCAACCCTCCAGCTGCAAGGCACCGAACATACCCCTATACCACCGCGCCCCAGTATATTGTGTTGTGTTGTATTGTGTTGTATTGTACTCCACGTTTATATTGCGACCGAGCCACCCGCAGTAAAGATCCGAGAAATTAATCTCTGATAAACCGACCGACCGGGAAGCGAACCCGGGCCGCTAGCATGGCGAGAGCGGGCTACCAACGCACTCGGCCACTCCAGGATCTCTAGTAGATGGATGTATACAGCAAGCTTTAAGAAGAGGCTCAGCACTGAGCGGAATCGCTTCATCGGGCGTTACATATATGTGCATATCGTATAATTATATATATACACACACATATGTATGTATTAACTAATAATAATTTTACGATATGCTAAAATACTTTAAATTAATTTCTAACTTACTAATATTACGATCTACTTAGACACCTTTAAATAGCTTTTAAGCGACGAGAAATAGAATCCAAGACGGAAAAAAAGAGAAAGAAAACTGATGAAAACACTACACGAAAATGAACTGAAATGCATCAAAAACTTTAAAGACGTCAACGGCCTTTGTTGCTAAAAGATGTCATTAAACATTGGATAAATAAATAAATATATGATCGACATTTTCGTTTGAACGCTAGTTTGATTCCACTTGCGTGAAATTGATATGTAATTTAAGGTCGACGTCAATTGCCATAAATTCAATAATAAATCGTTAAACACTTAATGCTACTAATTATATTACGATTTGATTAGACCAGTGCTATTTAAACTGTGGTCCACGGTCCTGGTCCTCGAATGATTGGTTACTGAGCCTTCGAATGACAACCAAGATCACAATGTTGATTTTACTCAAATAAAATTTAAATGGTATACGATTTCAAACATACAAATAATAATACGACACATTATACAAACGCTTGAAAATTATTTTGCACAGATTCTTTTAAAATGGAAAAGAAACAGTTACATTGGTATGGTTCGTTATCGTAGAACTATTAGTTTAGTAACGACATCTTGTGGCTGCCAGAGTCGTTGAGTTCGAGCATATCTTATGAAGTACCGAGACTATTTAACTCATCCTAGCAAATATCTGTAATTTCTGTTTAACGACAGTGTGTCGTTACAAAGATGTTTAGCGTCACACTCCGACTGTTTAGCCTTGGTACGCCAATATCTGGTAATTGTACGAAATGCGGATTGTATAGCACGTAGCTCCTGATTTCGCACAGATTCTTGGACATGGAAAAGAAACAGTTACATTGTTAAGATTCTTAATCGTAAAACTATTGGTTGTATATAGTTTAATAGCGACATCTTGTGTCTGCCAGAGCCGTTGAGTTCGAACCTATCTTAAAAAGAACTCGGACGACACGAAATCATCCTAGCAATCTGTGCAATTTCTCTTTAGCGGAACTGTGTCGTAACAATGAGGATGATTGGTGTCACCCTCCTCCCTTATCCACCATAAATATTCATTGTTACGACTGTGGTGGCGTGACGCAACTTTCGGATACGAAACTGTATGACTATATGTTGCTAGTTATCTGTCAATGGTTTGATTCATAATTAGTTAAACAATATTCCGTAACATTCGGGTTCCCATATATCCGCAACGATTTGTAAAATTACAAAAAAAAATTCTTACTTAAAATTCCTCAATGAATAAGAGATTCTTAATCATATAATTATAATAATGACATAAGATTCTTACTCTATTTTTTAATTTTGAAGCGACTTTTTATTATTCCTCAGTGTAATGACATCTTATGGCAACATTTTCTGTTATTATCGTAACATACATCAAATAATGGTAATTTCACAAACATTATGTCGCAGTTAACGCACGCGATTAACGCGTTAAATTTGTTGGACTATTAGCGCGATTAAATATTTAATCTCGATTAAATTTTAATAACAAACGCAGTTTTTAGGTATAAATTTACCGAATTTACCATCAATTTATTTGGTGGGGTTGATGCCGAAGCCAAAAGTCTTAGGCAGATATTGGGCTTAATTAACTCAGTAGTGTTGGGCAAAATCGTCGTCAACAAGAACAATTTCCACTTAATGGCGGTGTAGACTTACCTAGTTTTTTTAGTATAGATAATTTCTGTGAAAGTTTCTGTGCGTTTGGTTTTATTTTCATTCTTATTGTGTTCTCTAGAACGGGTTATTCTTATCTAAAAAATTGAAATGTCGGAGATAAAGAGCAAGGCAGAAATCGTGCGATCTTTGAAAAGGAAGATGCGGTAGCGTAGCATTCAAGCATTGTGAGATGGAATTTAAATATAATCTACGCACGAAGCATCATCATCATCATCTGGGCCTTCGACCTCAAATTCATTTGTTGTTGAAAAACCTCTTCAACAAACCACGTTAACCACCAATGACTCAATAGAAGATTTACAACTGCGGATAAACGATGAGGGTTTGAAGTGTTTTACGCATTTCATCTGGTGATTAGTCATACGTGTTACCAAGCAGAATGGTAATAGCAAGTCGAATAGATAATAATAATAATAATATATATAAGTTTGTTTGTAATAAAGAGTTAAAATAAATTATTGTGAAATCTAAACTTATTATACATGTGGTGTAAGCTGATGTGGCAAAAAGAACCGTCCGCGGTAAGGCTGGTGGAGCAAGTTTGAGCTGCACTGGATTAGACACCTTAAAATAACTTTCGAGTGACGCTATATGTATGACATTTCGTTTTATCGTCAATCGAGGATCACGTACCATTTCACATGAGATATTGATTTCGACGTTAACGGCCTTTTATTACATAAATAATTATGCTGTTTAACTAAGTAATCGCTAGGACCTCCCTTAACAGGACCTAGTCAATGTTTAGGGAAACCTCAACGAAAACGAGATTGGCACCACCACTGACCGTACTCTGGTGGTGCCAGTCCCAATCCCGGAAAATGGAGGAGGGCGACGCCACTCATCTTTGTTATGACACAGCGACGACAAACAGCAACTAACCTAACCTAAGTAACTAGTGTTATGATGTGTTTCAACATCTTTAAAATATAATTATAATTATTTGCTTCACAATTTCCATCAATCCCTAGTTCTTCACACACTTTGGTTATAAAAAAAACGTTTAATCCTAAACAATTTTTCTATTGAAGCCAACGGCCATTGATGCCTAAAGATCTGTGGTTAAACCTGGTAGAATCCCTTCACATGGGAATCCAAGGGTGTATTAATGAAGACGATGTGAGTGCCCAGGCAACCACAAGATGTCGTTACACAATGACTTATACTAGCTTATGTCAAATACAAAGCTGAGGTTTGAACCCCTTAAAACGGGTGATGCTAGTCCAAAGCCTGGATAAAGGAGGAGGGTGACGCTAATCGTCTTCGTTAAAACGCAACGTCGTTAAACTGTAGACAACCTAATCGTCAGAATTGTGTTTGTTTTGGACATCACTGATTGAAATCCATTTCATGTATAAATATTTATATACAATAGGTTTTGCCATATTTTAAGGTGTTTTAACAAATCTGAACATTATTAGTAGTATCCAGTGTTTGACTGGGTAAATCTTATTGCTTACAGTACAGATATCTCCAAGTATAATATAATAATATTATTAAAAAAACTTGTAAAGTTGTGTACGTAGAGCGCTGCTTTAAAAACAGGGTGCCAGCGTCCTATTTCACATGGCCTTGAATCAGCGTATCGATCCACAATGTGGAATGTTATTGTCTCTGGGTCTCGGTGGGATTCAATGGTGAATAGCGTCGGTCAAAATCTATTTAAAGTTCTCTGAAGAAGTCAACGTAGCTCCTCGTTTCGCAGAGATTCTTGGAAATGGAAAAGAAACAGTTGCATTGGCATGATTCATAAACGTAAAGCTATTAGCGCTGGTATAATTATATTTTAATACCGACATCTTGGTGCTGCTTGCGCCATTAAGTTCGACCATATTATCTTATAAACTACCGCGAGCATTCAGATCGTCCTAGCATTGTGTGTAGTTTCTGTTTAGCGACACTGTGTCGTAACAAAAGGATGATTGGTGTCGCAGGTTGGGAACGGCAACTATCTAACAATGGCTTGTTACAGTTTAACGACACTGTTTCCTCCATTTTTGTGCTTGGGATTGGCACAACCTCGGGAAGGGATGTGGTAAAGTTGTGGATTCAACGCGATGAAAACGAAATTGAGGGAACGTTGAGAGGCGCAACATGTATCATGCGCAACGTAAAGAAAACGAGAGACTTATAGCGTCATAGAGACACCATTAAAAGGTGTCGAAGCAGAACCTTGCAATATCACCGTAAATATTCATTGTTTAAACGGCATGCGGTAATAGGTATGACACTGTGTATGATTCATTCATTCATTCATTCATTCAGAACATTTATATAGCGCCCCTTCAAGAAACTACTCAGGAGCGCTCCCGGCCCAGCCACGACTAAAGAAAAAAAGACTTGAGGGACTTGTAGAACCCTGTCAGATGGCTTAAAAGTAAAAACGGAGCTTAAGTGGTAGGTCATTCCAAATGGAAGGGCCAACAACTCGAGAAAGCACGGCGCTGCCTAATAACCAAGCGAGTCCGTGGAACAAGGAACTCACCCCTCGTCGCAGAGCGAAGCACCCGACGCGCTGGAACATTAGACACTGGGCGGCAAAGATCACGCAAAGTAAGATGGAGCGCAGCCAAGAACACAGCGAGAAACAAGAGCAGCAATGCGATATGAGATACCGTTGAGACACAGGCAGCCAATGCAACACATCACGCATGTATGCAGAGACAGGAGAGTACTTAGGAAGCCGTCCAATAAGCCGAGCAGCCGAGCGTAGAACTCGATCTAGTCGCCCCAAAACACCAAGGGGAAGGCCAGCAAGTAGAGAGGAACAGTGGTCAATTCGACTAGTAACAAAGGCATGAACAAGGACCACAACTGCATCATCAGAGAGAGAGAGAGAGCGAGAGACCACTCGAAGCTGACGAAGCTGATAATAACAACTCCGTGCAATTGAGTTCAATAATAAGGTAGTTCATTATTAAGTCTGAACTACTCATTGTGTTTAACTGGATAATGCTACAGTATGTTCTCACAACTGACATTACAGAGTTTTTCGAATTGCTCAGTAAATTAAATCCGACGATTGTAGCTGTAGTTTCAAGTGTGTAGCGACATCTGTTGACTGCCATGACCGTTGTGATCCACATTTCTCATGGACCAATTTTAATTAGTGATCAGTTTGATCCAAAGTTTAACATCTTATGGCAACAAAAAGTCATTGACGCATAGGCAGAAATAATTTTGGCACAATTCATCTGTTTTCCTTGTTGTTTTATTTTAAGCCTATGTTAGAAATGATAGAATATGTTCTCATTGGAATTAAATCCAATCGCGTTTAGATAACGAATGCTTTGCTTCGAAGCAAAGCATTAGACATCTTCACAGCCGCAAGGTATTTTCCACAATATATAATACCAGAAACATCTGTATCGACATAGAAGACCGTGCATGGTAGTATCCAGTGTTATACAGAATCTTGCGGCTGCCAGGGCCGATAACACCAACCTTACTTCGTATATTAACCGAGTCAAAGGTCTAATAACGAATGAGCGAATTTTTTATTTAATCCAACGTTTAACGTCGTCCTATGACATCAAAGGCCGTTGACGACAATACAGGAAAGATACAATTCAATGATTACAAGAAACTTATAGCATCCGTATGACACCATCAAATGTGTCAAACAGAGCTTTACAATTTCACTATATTCAATATTTTTGTAACATAAGGTAGTTCATCTTATTCTGTCTATGATTTCTATATTCTGACAAAAGATTCCATGCAAATTAAACAATGTTATGTAACTATGCAGCAATTGATCCATATACAAAATTTACTAAGTACTCTTTTAAACTGTTCATGTATCTAACATACTATACATGTAATAAAAGTTCATTCAATAACATAGCATACATGTATTATAATAATTGTTTAAAGTATAGTTTCAATACATTAAAATTATAATCACAGATCTCTTATTATAACACATTACTGAATATTATGCAACATAGTAGCTATTGTAATACAGTAACCAAACCAAATCATATCTTATATAGAGGAACCAAAGTTGAATAACAATAATATGGTAATAACAGAAATTCATTTACCAATAGGTAATATTTAAAATTTTCTCACATCAGTTCTTGTTATTTTGACATAACATATTCAATAATCAACAGTTGATAAGAAGTAGTTTATGAATATTTCAATAATCTGCATTGCAACACAGTACTACAGTATTATGCAACATAATATCTACTGTGATATAATAACCAAACCACACCACATGTAATATGTATTATTGAAAAACCAAAGTTGAATAATAATAATATGGTAACCAGCATTGCAACCAAAATTGCAACACAGTACATACATGTAATTGCATAATAACAATGTATTAGTAAAAGAGTAATTAAATATTTACAGATTTGAGTAAGATATAAAACTAGTTGCATTAAAAAAAACACTAAAACATCCATTTACAAAATTTTACCTTTATTAATTATTTTAACTAACCTATACACTTCATTCTGAAATAAATTTACCGTCAAAAGGGTTTTAACGGAAACTTCATGTTTATATAATTGACATTTATTTCTTAATACCTCTGAAATATCTTCTTTTTTACAATCAAGTAAGAGGTGATGGATTGTCTCCTTGACCTTACAAGTATCACATAGACCATCATCATGCCTTTTTATAATGAACAGCCTTTGATTAGTATTGGCTACTCCTAGACGTAGTCTAGAAATTTGAACTTTCTTATGTCTAAAAGGTTCTAAATATTTAATATCTGTACTAACAATTGGACACAGAGATTTAAGAAAATGACCTCTACTATCACCACTATATTCTATTTGCCATTTATTTATTATATAACGTTTTATTAAAGTATAAATTTCCTGAAGTTCAAGATAATTAATAGAATTTATGTATGAGCGAAAATGTTGTGTAAAATATTTATAACGTCGTGCGAAAGCCATTTACAGGTGTCTGAGTAGATCGTAATATTATTGTAAGTATTTTGAGTTTAACGACATCTTACGACTGGCAGGGCCGTTCACCTTAACTAAATCAATTCATTAAGTTCTCACTTTTATTTTTAAAGCTCGGCATTTTCTGACGCAAGTATAGCGATTGGTAACATTTTCTAGTTCAAAGGTTTAAACGTTGAAATATAACATTTAACGACATTTTGCTATTTCTACTGAATTTCCTTTGCCGCATTTTCGATTATTGTTGGAATTCTTCCTTCGATACTGTTATGATCGTTTTGTATATTCCTTAAAGAGCCTTGGACCTGTGCCACCCATGTATAAAGCAGTAGCACAGTTGGTTAGTTGCTGTTTAACGCCGCTGCAACAACAGAGATGACTAGCGTCTCCCTCCTCCTTTATCTAATCTACGGACTGGCATTGCCACACTACAGAAGTAATTTTCTGTTTTAACGACATCTTATGGATATATGTCTACAATATGGCCGTTTTCTCTTTGCCTTCCTTCTTAAACGACGCTTAGGACGGACGCTAACAGAGTATGGACAGTAGGTGAGTTCAATTTTATTTCTGTATTATGCCAAAAGGAACGGTGAGAACTGTTGAAAATAATTACACACCTCTTTTATGTGTTATTTTCGCCTTGTAAAGTAAAGGAGCGGTCCCGTATGTTTTGTTGTTTCACAGGTCTTTGACAGCGTTCAATCGTAGCCTATGTTGTTGTTTAGAAATCTGATTGAAATATCGCGTGCAAATGTGATTAGATCAGGCGATGTCATTACCACAGATAAATCCATAGGGCACATTGTTAACCAAACGACGTAAACAAAACAATAACTAAACAAGCTATTGAACGTGTAAGATCAACAGTGATTCCCGTTCTACTCTGACCGAGATGCGAAATAAGGGTTCAGTGTGTTCATAGATGGCATGAGGATGACATCCGAAAATACTTTAAATATCTTCTAAAGCAAGAAGCAATAAGTCGTTGAACAGTAACTAACCTAACCTCACCTAATTATGTTGTGATCTGTTCGGACACCTCTAAATTATTATAATTTATTATTCCGAAGTGTAACGTTGTCTTTTGACAAGAAAGGCCGCTGACGACAATTCAGAAAATTACACAATGCTGATTAACGACTCTGTGTTATTACAAAGATGATTAGCGCCGCCCTCCTCTCTTTTCCAGGTTTCGGACTGGTACTGTAAGACTGCAGTATTAGTTATAATGTTTTTAGCAACATCTTTTGGATGTCGTGGCCGCTTTCTTAGCCCTCCTTCTTTATCCAGAGTTTGGACTGGCGCTACCAGTGACTGAGTTAAAAGGAGCAACAGGCATGGGTAATTATATATCTTGTTCAAGGCTTCCTAAAACGGGCGTCCACTCTGCCATTTAATTTAACGCCCGGAGTAGTACAACCGCTGTATGCAACAATAATGCCCTCCTAATATTTCCAGGGTTTGGCCTGGCACTACCAGAGAACGAGTAGAGGCTGAGTTGACTAGTTTGGTAGAACCGTTGATTTCATCTCATCTTAAATTTGATCTGTTGCTCATCGAACTGCTTGCGTCCGTGACCTAGTGCCAAGCAGTGCCAGTCCCGAAACTGGTTGAAGGAGGAGGGCGACGCTAATGAACTTTCTTATCATACAGTGTCGTTAAAATGAAACTACTACGACTGCTCATGCCAGTGATTGATTAACAAATGAACCAAAATGTCGAATATATGACATCGGATTAAACCTATTTAAAGGTGTCTCAACATATGAAAAAATATTAATATTACTAGTATCCATAACGACAATACTAATAATCATTCATTCATTCAGAGCATTTATATAGCGCCCCTTCAAGAAGCTACTCCGAAGCGCTTCCGGCCCAACCACGACTAAAGAAAACAGACTTGAGGGACTTGTAGAACCCTGCCGGATGGCTCACAAGTAAAGAGCGGAGCTTAAGCGGGAGGTCATTCCAGGTGGAAGGTCCCACAACCGAAAAAGCACGGCGCTGCCTAATAGGCAAGCGAGCCCTTGGAACTAGGAGCTCATCCCTCGTCGTAGAACGAAGTGCCAGACGCGCTGCAACGTCGGACACTGGGCGGCAAAGATCGCGCAAGTAAGATGGAGCACTCAGCACAGCCAAGAACGCAACGAGAAACCAGAGCAGCAATGCGGTATAAGATCTGCTGAGACACAGGCAGCCAATGCAACACATTTCGCATGTGTGTGGAGACAGGACAGAATTTAATAAGCCGAGCGTAGAACTCGATCTAGTCGTCCCAGAACCTCAAGGAGAAGGCCAGCAAGTAGTGAGCAACAAAGGTCAATTCCACTAGTTACGAAGGCGTGAACAAGGACCACGACCGCATCGTGAGAGGAGAGACACAGAGAGAGAGACACAGAGAGAGAGAGAGAGAGAGAGAGAGAGAGAGAGAGAGAGACAGAGAGAGAGAGAGAGAGAGAGAGACAGAGAGACAGAGAGACAGAGAGACAGAGAGAGAGACAGAGGACAGAGAGACAGAGAGAGAGAGACAGAGAGACAGAGAGAGACAGACAGAGACAGACAGAGACAGACAGAGAGACAGACAGAGACAGACAGACAGAGACAGAGAGACAGAGCCAGAGACAGACAGAAACAGACAGAAACAGACAGAGACAGAGACAGACAGACAGACATACACACATACAGACACACATACAGAGAGATAGAGAGACCACTCGAAGCTGACGAAGCTGATAATAACAACTCCGTGCAACCAATAATTATTGGAGCTGAATAATACCATGCGAAAAAGTTAACGGATTTGTAACTACGCTTATCAACGTTTGTTAGAACATTCACAGCAAAGCAGTATACCATTGTAATAGTCGAATGTAAGCCTATTGTCATATTATTATAGCGTTTAAAGCACGCGATTCAAAGGTGTGTAAACAGCATGACATAATTACGTAGTATTCAGAGTTTAAACCTATTTAAAGGTGTTTCAACAAAACGGACCTACATTAGTAGTATCCATTGTCTAACTGGAAAATCCTCATTGCTTACATTGCATCATTTCTTCAAATTGCTTAGTTACAGAAAATAACACAAAACTTTTATAAGACGTCTTCGTAGAGCGTTGCATTAAAGTAGTTGATTTTGCGAAGAACAATTGAGTAGGCTATTGTGCAGGGGCGGCGCCAGACAATTTTTGTAACTGCAGGGCATAGCCAGGGAAGTCATAGAAGTACCCAGTGTAGTGGGCAATCACTGGACAAATCACGTCTCGACAGGGCAAAAATTCTTGCAAGCTTGTGGCAGGGCAGCGACCAGGGCAAAGACTTTTTACCAGAGCATTTGTCCTGGCTTACCCTGCGGCTAATTGTGTAGGCGATCTTGTAATCAATTATTGGGCGTAGTCAACGAAGGTCACCAATGTGCATGTGGATGATGTGGCAGGTGGATGCAGCAAGCTCAAAAGAGAAGCCCATTGTTAAACGACATCTTATGGTCTTTGAGGTTGCCCTTCCCTTTTCAGAGTATTGGACTGGCACTACCAGAGTACGAACGGAGAAAGATCTGAGTAGCTGCATAGAATCGTTGATTTGACCTTTTCTTAGATACTAAAATGTCTTCGTTCTGTCTCGTCGTTCTGTCTCCTGCTCCATATTCACAACTTTAGTTTATGCTTTTGTATTTTCTCGGATTGACTACTGCAATTCCCTT
Source organism: Aporrectodea caliginosa (assembly GCA_020284085.1). Lineage (NCBI taxonomy): Eukaryota > Metazoa > Annelida > Clitellata > Crassiclitellata > Lumbricidae > Aporrectodea > Aporrectodea caliginosa. Next base: position 118,637 of record JACEVL010000308.1, read on the forward strand.
CTTGTTGGTCTTCCTAAGGTTCGTCTCTCTCCTCTTCAGTCGGTCCTCAACACAGCTGCTAGACTGATAGCCCGCCTTCCCCGGTACTCTCACATCTCTACCTTTATGTTTTGACGAACTTCATTGGCTCCCTCTGCATGCTCGCATACAATTTAAAATCCTGTCTCTGATCTTCAAGGCTCAGAAGGGTCTTGCCCCTCAATATCTGGTTGGTGTAATTCTTCGGCCTCACTCAGCTTCCTCCCACCGTCCACTTCGTTCCTACAATAGACTTGACCTCTTGGTTCCCCGTAGTAGAACTGCTATAATGGCTCAGGCTCGTTCCTTTGCTTCAATTGATCCCTCTCTTTGGAATGCTCTTTCTCCTTCTGTTCGCTCTAAAATTCTCTCTTCTTCCTTCGCTTTTCTCAAAACCTGTTTATTTTCGCGGGGCTTAGCACACTGGGAGCGCTTCTGAACGGTTCACCCTACGAGAGGCGCTTTACAAATGCTTGAATACGATACGATACGATACTAATAGTGTAATGTGGAACGATTCACTAGCGATTGAACGAAAATTTTATATATATACCACCTGTGAAAACCTATTTAAAGGTGTCTGCGCAGATCGGATCATTATTAGACGTATCCATTGTGTCTAACTGGATTATGCAATGTTCTCATTTCTTACATTGCAGAGTTTTTCGAATTGTTCCGTAAATAAAATCCGACGATTATAGCCGTAGTTTCAAGGGTTTACCGACATCTGGTGACTGACGTGACCGTTTTAATTATGGGTTTGGTGAAACGTTTAATATCTTAATTATGAAAACGGGTAAAATCGTAGACCCAGCCATATATGCCGACGGGTATGAAACCGGAAGGCGCTGCTTCGATAGGACGCGACTCGGCCACTGATCGTGCTCTGTCAGTGCCAGTCCCAAACCGGGATTAAGGAGGAGGGCGACGCTAATCAGCTTTGTTATCACACAGTGTCGTAAAACTGAAACTACTGCTATTACTACTCGACAGGTAACCTGGGTTGAGATTCGTTGCGACGACTTAACATTGCTGCGGAATCCCAGCGTCAGATTCGATTGATTCAGACTAGATTGATTCAGACTAGATTGATTCAGACTGAGATTAGTATCATTAGTATACTTTGGATAGGCTTGAATGGACAGCGACCGTATTTAACGCGATTAAAGAGACCAACGATTTCGATTTATGTATAGATAGATACTCCGACAGAGGAGGGACGATTATTAAGACCGGACAAGACTTGATTTCATATAGTGACTCGACCGACTGTTTACTGATATCTATATTTCTCATTCTTCTTTTGCTAATGGAAATGTAATACATTTCTGTACCTTATTACGAATCGTTATCAGTTGTGGGGCTTAGACCATTAAGACAGCTAGGCTATCACGACTCGTCAACCAGTTAACCTTTTTGGGTGGGGGTCGGATTTATTGGGCAAGCTGAAGTGTAATATTAGTCACAGATATGAGGGCCTTGGCAGCCGCAGGATGTCGTTACACAATTATACTAGCAGAACCATCTATACCGACATACAATGCCCTGGTAGTATCCAGTGTTTCCCAACATCTTGTGGCTGCCAGGACCGTTAACGTCAACCTTACTTATTACCAGAGGCCGACAGCTGTTCTCCTAATAACGTTCGAGGGAAAATGTCGAATATATAATGTTGCCTAAAAACCTTTTAAAGGTGTCTAAGCAGATCGTAACATTTTTCGCAGTATTGTAAGTTTAACGACACCTTACGACTGACAGGGTCGTTCACGTCAACTAATTCAATTCATGAAGTTCTCACTTTTACTTTAAAAGCTCGGCATTTTTCTGAAGGAAGTAGCAATTGGTGACAGTTCTGGTTCAACGGTTTAAACGTCGACCTATTAAATAAAATGACTTTTAAGACATCTTTCTCTTTCTACTGAATTTCCTTTGCAGCGTTTTTGATTATTGTTGGGATTTTCCTTCGATGCCCTGATAATAAACGCCTTAAAAGCTGACCCGTTCAGGCTTCCTCCCTCCCGATTTTCCTAGTGTTGACAATCACTGTTCTAGAGCTGATTCTACTCTTTGCAGTGGTACTTTGCAGTGTTTAACGACATCTTGTGGCTGCCAGGGCCGTAAACGTCAACCTTAATTCCTATATTATTAACCGGATAAACGAGAACTTAGTACGAGAACGGTCTAGCGAAAATGCCACCTATATATCGTTGGTTGAGCGCCATTTAGAGGTGTCTATGCAGATCGTAACAATATTTCAGTATTATGCGTTTAACGATAGTCTGTCTTACAGCTAGCAGGTCCGTTCAAATCAACGTTACCTTATACATTAACAGTACTAAATCAATGTCCTAACTTTTAGTTAAGAATCCCGGAATTTTCTCAAGCAAGTGGCAATTGGTAGCAGTTCTAGTTCAAGGGTTTAACATCGTCTAATGACGCCAATGGACTTTGACGACATTTTATTATTTCTACTTGATGACGTTATTCGATAACGATAACTTCAAACGACTTTAAACCAGCTTTCTATAGTCCGCAGAGAAAACTAAACAATGGTCAATTCTGTCACGGCCGCACTGTTCTAGTGCCAGTCCGAAGCCTCGATGAAGGAGGAGGGCGACGTCATTCATCTCTGTTATGACGCAGCGTCATCAAGCAGTAACTACGGGTTTTAGTCGTGTTTAAATAACAAACCAATCAATGACTGGACCTTTCTAAATTAGGTCGCGAAGTAAGGTCAACGTCCACGGCCTTAGGATCCATAGGACGTCGTTAAACTCTTGATACTACTAATTATATTACGATTTGATTTGATTAGACCAGTGCTACTCAACTTGTGGTTCTTGGTCCAATGCTGATCGGCGATTGTTTGGTCACAGCCTCACCGAATGATAACGGGAATCAGAATCTTCATTGTAGTTAAATAAATTATTAATATTGTTTACAATGTTAAACCTGAAGAATTATAGACTGACACATTGTTCACGCATAATAAACAGTTGAAACGTGCAACAGTAATAAAAGTATAAGTTTGTTTGTAATAAAGAGTTATAATAAATTATTGTGAAATCTAAACTTATTATACATGTGGTGTAAGCTGATGTGGCAAAAAGAACCGTCCGCGGTAAGGCTGCTGGAGCAAGTTTGAGCTGCACTGGATTAGACACCTTAAAATAACTTTCGAGTGACGCTATATGTATGACATTTTCGTTTTATCGTCAATCGTCAAAATAATTGTAAGTTTGCGATTTTCTGTGATTCATTGAGTGCTCTTACATCAATTAAGAGGTCTTACTGTCAGTCTAGACCTACTTTATTAAATGTTTTATTATATCATATAAGCAAACTAAATTCTAATCAAATAAGATTTATTTGGATCCCAAGTCACATTGATCTGTTAGGCAATGATAGAGCAGATACTTTGGCTAAAGAAGGTCTATCTATTGATCACATAAATTCTACTAATTATCTTGAACTTCAGGAAATTTTTACTTTAATAAAACTTTATATAGTAAACAAATGGCAACTAGAATATAGTAATGATAATAGAGGCCATTGCGTCCTGCCCTCCTGGTGAGGTGCAGTAGCGCTGCTGTTGAGGGACATCCGGTCTTGAGCTGACAAGATTCGAATCTGACACAGACCTGGGTTTTACCACTACATTTCTTGTCTTAGATATGGCGGGTAATGTGTAGGACTTTGGCGCTTTAGACATCAGTCTGGCGCTTCTACGGGGCAGAGCAGCATCAGCCAGTTTGGCGGGCGCGCCAACTACCAGATCTGAGCGGGAACCAGGTACCAGGCCGTTAATATCGTCCGCGCCTTCTTCTGAAGGCTTTGCCAAGGGAAGCAACCCTGCAGGATTCGAACCCTCTACAGCAAGTATTTCTTTAGCATTTAACTGCCGCTCAGTCTGCAGGTAGTCGACGACATGATTTAATTGGCTTGCCTGATCTGTTTGGCGCTCTATCATTTGTTGGAAAAGAGAGCAAAGCTCAGTAACTTTCCGTTCTAGGTCAATGGAATCAGACATTGATAATTTCTTTATATGCTTTTATAAGATTCAAATTAAATGGTTAATTACATACGAAAATCTGTTCTCATATCAGTTACAGGCACTCGGTCCTTCAGACAAAGGTTAAGAGTTCGAAACCTAAGTACAGATAATCCACTATGAGTCTTTAGTTAACAACGGATACTAAAAATAGCAATCGCATGACGCATCACACGATAAAACACACAGTTTCGATTAAAACACACAGTTTCGATTAAACAATCACGTAGCACTAACCCTGCATAAAATACACGACGCACGGAGCAGTCGAACACAAGCGAGGATCGAACCCAGGTCCTTCTTCCGTCGGAGCACACAGCTTCACCAGCAGTCGAGCAACCACGGCAATCGACACGACGACTCACACAGAGCGAACGACGAAGAATCAAGAAGAACCAAGAAGAAGAACCCCGCGCATGACATGCGTCGGGTTTATATAGCCAACAATTAAGCGGGAGCATTAAGCGCCAATATTAACGAATCACAGCTCAGCGCGCGACTGCAAGGTCCAATTACAGCGCTGCAAACGGGTGATGATCACGGATCAAATAATGAGCGAGGAATCAACTAGAGTGCAGGCGAAAGCACGCCTAGCGAACCGTAAGGGATGGTTCGCAACAGTTTCACAATGAATAATAACAAAACCGATGTTAATGGCTCTGGTAGGCCTACTTGGCCAGTGTTTAACGACATCTTGTGACTGCCAGGGCCGTTAACGTTAACCTTACTTCGTATAATATTAAACGGAACCAACGAAAACTCTATAGTAACGCTTGGATTCCTGGATAAAGTTGGAGGGCGACGCTGGTCATCATTCTTATGTCAGCACATGTACAAATGCAGATAGGCTAACAAGAGTAGTTCATTGTTCAGACAGCTTCGTTAAACAACATATAACCACCTGTTTAACTGCTTTATACCTGGGTGGAATAGGCCTAGGTAAAAAGTAGGAGTTTTTGTGTTCAACAATATCTTATGGATACTACGGTCCTTTACGCCGCCCTTCCTCTTCATTTCGGCTGTGGACGGGCGCTACCAGAGTACGGGGAGTGGCTGAGTTAGAGGTCATGGCTGCATTACGCTAAAACAAACAGAGAGCGCTGCTGAAAATAAATTATACACGCTTTTAAAACGTGATACTAACCCCATAAGTAGTAACAGAAGAGCGGCGCACTATTAGCAGACCTGAAAATGTGCCAAAAATATTCTATACAAGTGAAAGCAGATGAACGGTGCAGCGCCAGTCACAAACCTGGAGAAGGAGGAGGTCGACGATAATTAGCTCTGTTATGACACAGTGTTATTAAACAGCAATTAATCAGCTAACCTCTCTGAAATTAACCAGTTATACCTCTCTGAAAACTATACTTTTCAGCAGTGGTTGGGCCGGGAGCGCCTCTGAGTAGATATCTTGAAGGGGCGCTATATCAAGTTTTATTGATTGATTGATTGATTGAACCGTGTTGTATTATATGACAGGAAGGTGAGAGTGTTCAGTATAATTACACACCTCTTTTATGTGTAATATTCGTCATATAACTAAAAGCAGAACAGCGGTTCTGTATAATTATATGATAGGTTTGACGTTTTAAGTGAAACGAAAACGATTGAATATCAAGTGCAAAATGTGGTAAGACAAGAGGTAACTCCGCCAATATTTGCTTTCTGACAGTGCCAGTCCCAAGCCTGGATAAAGGAGGAAAGCGACGCTAATGGTCTCTGTTACCACACAGCTAGTCGTTAAAAAGGAAACACACACACACAAGAGGTCATTAGCATAGAGACATGCATATTGATGAGGTTACAAAAGAGGTAAATAAAATAATAACTAAATCAGTTATTGAACGCACCAAAAGCTGTCTTCCTTTGACTGAGGAGAAAAAGAAGCGCCTAAGGGAGGTTAAATCACGAACTGTATTTATAGATGGACAGAAAGATGACCTCTGTAAATACTTTAAACACCTTTTAAAGCAAGTAGCGATAAGTAATAGTATTAGTAGTTGTCCAAGGTTTTGGCGTCGGATTGGCAGTGCCAGACTGCAGATGAGGTAGTAATCTGTATTAACCAACATCTGATGGATATTAGGGTCGTTTTCGTCGCCCTCTCTCTTTATCCAGGCATCGGTCTGGCACAATCAATGAATTCCATAGAGAGAGACCTATGCACACAAATTGAGCCATTGTGGTCCTAACACGGGGAACAAAAGGTCAAGCCGGTCAGAGGATCTGAGAGGACGCTTTGACGTGGCAGAGAGGGGCGCAGAATTTGGGATTCTCTATTTCGTGACGCCGGGGGTCTTGTAATCAAGTATAGGGTCCAGTCGACGAAGGTCACAATTGTGCATAATACTATAGCAGGTGGATCAGGAAGATTGACGGATGCAGATGGCTTAAAGTTGAAGCCCAGTGTTAACCCTTTGGAAATGAGGTGAAGCATTGGAGCGTTTGAGGTGAGGTGGGGTATAACATACCCCAATACATATTTTTTACTTGCAAGTCAAAATATCAACTACATAGCATTTATTATGAGCTAAACAGTAGTTCTGTAACCAATTATCAGTTAAACTGGTGATTATCGGGAGCAAATAACATTTTTCAATCATAATCGAAATGGCCAGCGCGTTCACGCACAAGATCAAAGCGGTCATATGCAATGGCATCTTGGTGGCCATTGAAATATGTAACGTTCGCAAACGTTACATGTTTCACGAACTGCATTCCATACGAACGCTTTCACATAATACCCGCCGACTGTTTCCGACCACGGTCTCGTTGCTGTCACCATCCCGTTCCTCTGCGACACGCCATCCTACGTCGTCAGACAGGTCCGCGACTGGCGAAGCCTCGACCGGGCGGCGTTCGGCTCAGCACTACTCGAAATACCGGCTGTTGCTGATCCATCAATTCTGGACAGTCTTCCGGTTGCTGATGTCTTTGCAACCTACCAAACCGCCATAGCCGAAGTTTTCGAAAGGTTCCTTCCAACCCGCCCGGCTAGAGTTCGTCGCCGAGTACTCACCCCGTGGTTCGACGCGGAGTGTCGGTCCTTGCGCCGCGAGGCTCGTCGGCTGGAGAGACAGTACAGGCGCACCAGGTCACCTGCGGACCGCGCTACGTGGGTGAAATTTGTCAGAGAGATGCACAGGCGCTACCGCGACAGGGAGCGGGAACATTGGGAGGCCAAGATCACTGCTCACGCCGAGCAGCCCAAGCGGTTATGGGCCACTTTCAACGCCCTCCTTGGCCGCGGACGAGCTGATCGTTCGCCTGATCCTCCATCCTTCACGGCGGAAACCTATCTAGCCTCGTTCACGGCTAAGGTCCAAAAGATCCGGGACGAAACCGCTGACTCTCCTCCGCCGGCATTTCCACCTACGACATGCAGCCTGTCTGTTGTGACCGCCGTCGCCCCTGCTGAGCTACGCCGTATCATCCTCGCCGCCGCTCCGAAATCGTGCGAGCTCGACCCTCTCCCGACGTTCCTGTTACAGGAGTTTGTGGACATACTGCTACCTCTTCTCACCACGCTCTGCAACCGATCCATCTTGGAAGGGGACCTGCCGTCGACTCAGAAAAGATCACTCCTGGTCCCTGTCATCAAACGTGAGGGGCTTGACAAAACTGATCCTAACAACTTCCGACCGATCGCCAACGTCTCCTTCATCTCCAAGGTCATCGAAAAGATCGTCGCCTGCCAGCTAACGTCATATCTCGAGACCAACAACCTGCTGCCTACGATCCAGTCTGGGTTTCGTAAAGGTCATTCTACCGAAACCCTGCTGCTCCGCCTCCTCTCAGACATCTACGGAGCAATTGACAGATCGCAACTCACTTTACTGGCGCTTTTTGACGTTAGCGCGGCATTCGACACTGTGGACCATGAGATACTTTTTGATCGGTTACAAATATCTTTTGGTCTGTCTGGTGCCTTCCTTTGCTGGTTGGAGTCCTTCCTTGGGGAGCGCTCCCTATGTGTGGTCCATGGGTCAACTAGGTCCCCATGGGTCCCTGCCCCCTATGGGCTACCTCAGGGCTCCGTCTTGGGACCTCTCCTCTACCTTATCTACACTTCTGACCTTGCCTCACTGCTCGCCTCTTATTCTGCTTTGGCCCAGCTATATGCAGACGATGTCCAGGCCTACTTGCATTGCTCTGCCTCTGACGCTATAGCGACCACTCGGGCTATGAGCTCGATCATGGGAGCCCTTGAGACCTGGATGTCGTCCAACCGGCTGCGGCTAAACTCTGCTAAAACCCAGTTCATCTGGCTGGGCACCCGCCAGCAACTGGCTAAGCTAGACATGGTCGCCCTCGCTGCCGCCTTTCCTCTTTTCACCTTCTCCTCTGTTGTGCGCGACCTGGGCGTCACATTGGACCGAGAGCTCTCCTTTGCTCCCCATATCAACCTCCTTAGCCGTGACTGTGTCACGAAAAGACTGTATTATATTGAGTATTATTTTGGTGTTGGGTCGTTATCACTATATGCGCTAGAGAAGTTATCTTTATATGCGCTAGAGAAGTTGTTACATCCGGGAATCGTGGTAGGAGAGGGGCAGTCAAGAGTCAGAGGTCAAGCCAGGAGAGTTGACAGCTGGGTCGATTTGGTGGTGGAACTGACGAAACTTTACCGAATTAAACCATTCTTGGAAATTCGGTTTCGGGTGGTACTTACGATGACTGGAGAAAGGGGCAATCTTGCGAACTTTCATGCGACTACGAGTTCTGTCTTTGCGATACCAGACGACTTCAAGGGTTTGTCTGTATGTACGAATGGTGAAATTCTTCAGCAAGTGTCTGGAGAGAGGACATTGTGGTAACTCTGAACTTCCACGTTCTCATGATAGTCACATGGTGAAAGGCAGACTCTCAACCGTGGTGTGAGTTAACGTGGTGTAACATGACTATGACATTTTTGAGTTTTTGCAGTGAACTATGACCTTTCTTGGTTTCATGTTTGACTGTGACACTTTAGGGTTTTTGAAGTAAACTATGACCTTTCTTGGTTTCATGTTTGACTTTGAAGTGAACTATGACCTTTCTTGGTTTCATGTTCGAAAGTAGTGTGTTATGAGGTTTTGGATAAGAGTGACTATGATGAGTTGTTGCAGTGAACTATGACCTTTCTTGGTTTCATGTTTGACTTTGAGATGAACTATGACCTTTCTTGGTTTCATGTTTGACTTTGAAGTGAACTATGACCTTTCTTGGTTTCATGTTTGACAGTATTGTGTTATGTGGTTGTTTTGGATGAGAGTGAACTATGACTTTCTTGGTTTCATGTTTGACAGTATTGTGTTGAGGTTGTTTTGGATGAGAGTGAACTATGACCTTTCTTGGTTTCATGTTTGAAGGTACTGTGTTTGTAGTAGAGTCACGTGTGAATTTGGGTATTTGTGGAAGCAAGCCTAGTCCCTCAAGAAGGGTGATATTCTGAAGCGTGTAAATATGTAAATAAATCTTGTTGTTTGTAAATAATACTAATCAAAGGCAGTCAATCTTTTCATTTATTAATACTTAAACCATACCAATACAGATTGTGATAATCTTACAGGGCCACACTTCACCTTGATACAATAGAAATAATCTAGAACCCGGATCAACGGTTACAGACTGCTTCTACCAATTGCGTCAGCTTCGCACTGTCGCCCGCTCACTCACTGCTACTGCTGCTTCCACTCTTGTCCATGCCTTTGTCACAACCAGACTTGATTACTGTTGTTCACTTTATGCTGGCCTCCCGGCTGTTCGACTGGGGTGCTTGGATCGGATACTGCGTTCTGCTGCCCGCCTTATTGGCCGCATACCAAAATATGACCATATCTCTGGATACATGCTCGACGTTCTCCACTGGCTCCCCTCTGAGCAGCGGATTGCGTACAGAACAGTTGCCCTAGTCTGGCGCTGCTTACTAGGTTTCGCTCCTGCCTATCTTCGTGAGCTCTGATGCTGTCCTGTCCTTAGTGCTTGGGGCTCTCGATCCCTCCGCTCATCTGAACAGGCACTCCTACTTGTCCCTTTTGCTCGAACCTCCACTATGCAGAATCGCGCTTTCTCGGTGGGGGGCCCCTCGACCTAGAATGGCCTTCCTCTGGAGCTTCGCCTTGTTCCTAGGACCTTCTCTCCCACGTTCTTTTCTCACCTTAAAACCGTTCTTTTTGGCCGTGCTGGAGTCGGGAGCGCCTCTGAGTAGTTTCCTTGAAGGGGCGCTATACAAATGTTCGGTATGAATGAATGAATGAATAATAATAATGGATAAATTTTGCATATATGTCTTTAATCTGCAATATTTTCTATTATCGCCCACTTTTCTGCATTGAGCCGTTACTTGTTTTAATTCATTAAAATCAGAATGTATACGAAAAAATTTAATTTCACTTTAATATGCAACAAAATAAAAAAAAATGTGCGTTCAAAAGTGCCCTAAATTGTTCTAAAGTGTCCGTATTTCACACTCCCTAAGGTAGACAAAAATAATCCAAGCTGGTTCCACTTTTTCCGTAGAAAACGCAGCGTAGAATAGCTATCGGGTATGTCATACCCCACCTCACCTCCAAAGGGTTAAACGACATCCTATGGCCTTTGATGTCGCCCCTTTCCAGGCAGTTGGACTGGCACTACCGGATTGCTAGCTGAGACGGATTTGAGTTGTTGCCTAGGACCTTGATTTTACCTTATTTCCAATATTAAAGGTATCTGATCGACATTGACTAGCGATTGATCGAAAAATGTAGAATATATAACTCCTACGTGAACATATTTAAAGGTGTCTCCGCAGATCGGATCATTATAATTAACAGTATCATTTGTTTCTAACTGGATTAGGCAATGTTCTCATTGCTTGCGTTTTTATTTCTAATTGCTCAGTAAATTAAAATCGACGATTTTAGCTGTAGTGTCAAGCGTTTAGCGACATCTGTTGACTGCCATGGTAGTTGTAATCGACTGATCTCATTGGCCAATTTAATGATCGGTTTGGTCCAAAGTTTAACATCTTATGGCAACAAAAGTCGTTGACGTAGGCAGAAATAATTTTTGCACAATTCAGCTGTTTTCCTTATTGTTTAATATTAAGCGGATTTTAGCCCTCGGGCTACCAAGGGCGGGGGGGGTGGTACGACCCCCCTAGGGTTTTTGCTTCGCAAACTTGTTCCATATGGAATATAATTTTCACATTTTAGGTAGATGAAGGAGGTTCATTTGCGCACATTCTGAGGTAGACATCATGGTGCTTCAGAGAATGAGAGAGAGTTAGAGATGCAAAGAATTACACACCTTTAAATTGCGTTCCTCCGACGTCATATCTTCGAAATTTTCATTCACTTTTTGGGATAGTATAAAACAACCATAAACATTAATAACAGTGTACAAACATACCCTAAACGAAGCTAACGGTCGTTGAAGCCAAAAGATGTTCTTTAATTATTGGTATACTAAGCAATCGCCGGCGTCTCCCTCAACAGCACATAGCAACTACATAGTGTAAGATCAACGTCAACGGACTTGCCACTGTAACTGACCGCATTCTTGTGTGCCAATCCAAAGACCAGATAAACAAGGAGGGCGATGCCACTCATCTTTGTTATGACACAGCGTCGTTAAACATCAACTAACCAAACCTAAGCTAATAATGTTATAATCTGCTTAGAGATCTTTAAATATAATATATATATATATATAATTTACAATTTCCTTGAATCATGAGTTCATGACACACTTTGATCATTAAAAACGTTTATTGAGCGATGTAGATGAGAACGGTGCAAAGGAATTTCCTATCGAAGCCAACGGCCTTTGATGCCTAATGATATATATTATGGTTAAACCTGGTGGAATCTCTTCTTGTTGAAATTCAGTCGCGTATACATGTAGCTGAGGATTTCTTTGCGTCAAAAGCGGTCGATGTGAGTGATCTAGCAGCCACAAGATGTCGTTACACCATGAATAATAACAGAACCATCTATTCTATACCGAATCTAATGGCTCTGGTAGTTTAACGACATCTTGTGGCTGCCAGGGCAGTTAACGTCAACTTTACTTCGCTTGTTATCCGGAAGAACGTCTCCATCGTAAGTAACGCCTTTTTTGCTTGTTTACTGTTTAACGACCACTGTGAGGTAACAGAGACCATTAGCGTCGCCCTCTTCCTTCAACCAGACTTGGGACTGGCACTGACAGAGTACAATCAGTTTCGGAGTTGGTTTGGATCCACAGTTTAACGCCAGCTTATGACAACATAGGCCGTTTCCGCCGATGAAGATTATTATTTTTTTGCATATTACATTTTGAAAATGTCAAATGTATAACGTCAGTTAAATGCCATTCAGAGGTGTCTAAGCAGATCGTTACAACATTCCCAATATCGTGAGTTTAACGACATCTTACGGCTGGCATGGCCGTTCAAGTCAACCTTACTTCGTTAACAATAATAACCGGAAAAAAACGAGACCTCAGTAACGATTTTTCGAAAATATTAACTATATACCATCGGTTGAAAGCCATTTAAAGGTGTCTAAGCAGATCGTAACCACATTGGCAGTATTGTGCGTTTAACGACATCTTACGCCTCGCGTGGCCGTTCACGTCAACGTTACCCTATACATTAACGAAATCAATTAGAAAAGTTCTCACTTTCAGTTAAGAAGTCTGGCTGTTTCTCAAGCAAGGAGCGATTGGTAACAGTTCTAGTTCAAGGGTTTAACATCGTCCTTTCTGACATCTATCGACTTTGACGACATTTGATTATTTCTACTGGAATCATTCCTTCGTATCGTTAACGATTATCGTTGGAATTTTTCCGTCTACGCACTGATGATTGTTTAGAATATTCCACAAGGACATTTGTGCCTGTGCTGACATAAGAATGATGACCAGCGTCACCATCCAATTAACTTTATCTAGGTATCCGACTGGCTGCCCAGACTAGAAGAGCAGTTTGTTGTTCAGACAGCGTCGTTAAACCACAAATAACCAACTGTTTGGCGGATTTATATCCGGGTGGAACAGGTACAATGCAGTAGTTTATGTGTTTAGCAACATCTTATGGATGCTAGGGCCGTTTACGTCTCCCGATTTTTCATTTCTGCTTTGAACTGGCGCTACCAGAGTACGGGTACTGGCTGAGTTACAGTTCATGTCTGAATTATGTTAAAACGAACTGAGAGAGCTGTTGAAAATAAATTATACACTCTCTTAAGAGCTGTTGAAAATAAATTATACACTCTCTTAAGAGCTGTTGAAAATAAATTATACACTCTCTTAAAAGAGCTGTTGAAAATAAATTATACACTCTTTTCAAGGTGACATTAACCCTATAAGTAGTAACAGAAGAGCGGCTCACTATTAGCAGACCTGAAAATTTGCCAAAATATTCTATACAAGTGAAAGCAGATGAACGGTGCAGCGCCAGTCTCAAATCTGGAAAAGGAGGAGGTCGACGATAATCAGCTCTGCCATGAAACAGTGTCATTAAACAGCAATTAACCAGCTAACGGTTTTGTATTACGTTACAGGAAAGGTGAGACATTTCAATATAATTACACACCTCTTTAATGTGTAATATTCGTCCTATAACTTAAAGCAGAAGAGAGGTTATGTATAATAATATGATAGGTTAGGCCAAGGAAATGTGACTTTTAAAGTTTTAAGTGAAATGAAAACGATTGAAATGTCAAGTGCACATGTGGTAAGACATGCTATGTGCATTTCGATGAGGTTACAAAAGAGGTAAACAAAACAATAACTAAATAAGTTATTGAACACACAAACCGCTGTCTTCCTTTGACTGAGGATAAATAGAAGCGCGAGGTTCAGTCACGAACTGTGTTCATAGATGGACATAAAGATGACCTCTGTTAATACCTTAAACAACTTTTAAAGCAAGTAGCGATAAGTAGTAGTAGTAGTAGCTAAGAGCTGTAATATGCCAACACTAATCTTTGTCGGCGGAAACGGCCTATGTTGTCATAAGCTGCCGTTAAACTGTGGATCCAATCCAGGTTTTTGCCTCGGATTGGCAGTGCCAGACTGCAACTGCAGTAGTTTTCCGTGTTAACCAACATCTTGTGCATTGCCAGGGATAATTATATGTTGTCCAACGCTTCTAAAAGGGGTGTACACCAGTGTTATTTCAGTTATGATTTTTCAGTTACAGTTTCAGTTTCAGTTAACTGACAAACATATTTCAGTTATTTTGTTATTTCATTTACAGTTACAGTTAATAGAAGTAATGGTTTACACTCTCTTCCCTTAATTTAACGACAGGAGTAGCACTTCCGCAATATGTTACAGTCAGAAATCATCATTCTCATTATATTGTTCTTCTCTATTTCTAGCTTCATAAGCACTTCATTCTGAGGTGGTCGTCTCTGTTCACTCTGTGAACCGCATTTTTGGCACCATTGCCTAGAAAAATTCGACGCTAGAGGGCTCCTTAGACTGGTTGTATAGGCAGCGGCGGAACAGTATGCAAAACGACGTCATCTGACAGCACATAGCAGAGCGCAGAACTTTAGTTGTTATGTATGTAATGTAATGTAATGTAATGTAACAAGACATTTATATAGCGCCACTTAAGAATCTCACAGAAGCGCTCAACACGTGGCCATCAAACAGCTGAAAAAGTGCGTCTTTAAGAGTCGAGAGAAAACCATGTAACTACATGCAGCATTAGTGGCACGCACAGATGGCGGAAGAGTATTCCAGATCCGTGGCGCCGCAATCGAGAAGTCCTGACGAGCACGTGTGGTGGTTCGAAACGAAGGTACAATCAAGTCATTTCGCGAGGCAGACCGGAGAGCCCGCCGACCAGTTTGAGTGCCAACTGGAAGGCACAGTTCAGCAATGTAGTCCGGAGCAGTGCCAGTCGTAGCCTTCCAAACCAGCGTAGCGATCTTGAAATTAACACGATCAGCAACTGGAAGCCAGTGTAGCTCACGCCGCATGTAGTCGGATATGTGTGAATATTTCGGCAGGTCAGCCAGAAGTCTGGCTGCTGCATTCTGAACGAGCTGAAGTTGACGAATGCGGAACTCAGGGAGGCCCAGGAGGACTCCATTACAGTAGTCAAGACGTGTGAGAACAAAAGAGTGTATTAGCACAGCCGCGGCGTTCAGCGATAGCGTCCTCCGTATAACTCGGATCTGTCTGAGCTCGTAGTAACTTGTCCTTGAAATATGTGTCACATGATCAGCCATCGTAAGCCCACCATCAAGAAGCACCCCAAGATCCCTCACCACATCACAGGACTGTCCACCAAGGGATGCTGATGCAAGGGCATCAATCCTACAACGTGAACGTCTTGTACCGAACCATATAAATTGTGACTTAGTCGGGTTGAGTCTGAGACGATTGGCAGACATCCAGTCATGCACCATCGCAAGTGCACAATGCATTTGTTGTGCACACACCACTGAGTCCTCAGGTCGACAGGACAAATAAAGTTGAAGGTCGTCAGCAAACTGGTGAGATGTAGGACCCAGCGACGCCACAACATCATAGAGGTCAGCTGTGTAGAGAATGAACAGTAGTGGCCCCAGGACTGAGCCCTGAGGAACACCACAAACAACAGGCGCCCAGACAGACTTGTCGTCTCCAATCTCTACCCTCATGGTCCAAAGACATGTATACGATAACTGACCAGTGGATCGACGGTTGCGTCCCATTTCCCACTTCCCAACTCTATTGTGAACTGCAGTCCTTCGCTGCTCTAAGCGTCACCGGTTTCCATGGCGACCGCTACAAAGGCATGGACGCTAGTCATGGTGGAATACTTCACCCTCTTCAACATAGCTGCGAAATTAGATGGCAAGGTAAGGTCGACGAAAACAGCTCTGCGATTCATTAGACGACGTTAAAAGCAGGATACTATTAATAATATTACTATCCATTTAGCCACCTTTAAATAGCTTACAAACGACGATATATGATCGACATTTTTCTTCTAACACTTAGTCTAGTCAAGGCGATTTGCGTTAAATCGATTTACTGTATGTAATTTAAGATCGACGTCAATTGCGTTAACGTCTATAAGACGTCGTTAAACACTTAATGTTACTAATTATAATATTACGATTTAATTAGACAATTGCTATTCAAACTGTGGTGCACTGCCCTGGTCCGCGAGTGATTTGTTACTGAGCCTTGGAATGATAACCGGGATCACAATTTTTATGGTACTCAAAGCTTTGTGGGGCTATACAAAAGCAGAAGAGCGGGAACGTATCGAGCAGCTCTATGTACCCTCAGACAAGGTGCGCGTCTGACCTAGCACTACACGTAGAGGCAGCAGGGCTGCCGACAAAAATTCCGGGCCCCTAGGCAGAGCAGTCACGGGCCACTTAATATATCAGCAGTTATTTATTTACTACCTTACTGCCTACCTAGTACTACTTACTTACTTTACTGGATTTACACTAACTTCGAAGGAGTCCATATTTAGACTTACAATCAACCATCGAAGCCTAATATATTAACATAACATAACATAACATGGGTCAAAGGGTTTTAAAGAACCACTGCAATTAACCTGGAACATGATTAATAGCCCAATTTTCCTAGCTTCTTCTTAAAAGCTGTGATAGTGTCCACTGAGACAGTACTATCATCCAAACTATTCCACAAATCTACAACTCTTGCACTGAAGCATTTCTGCCCTAATGTCCCTTTTCGGTTTCTTAAATAATTTATACCTATGTCCCCGAGTTGCCTTGTTTGGTGCTAATTCAAAAAACTTCTCCTTCTGCACTGCCTCCTTTCCAGTAATAATCTTGTAGGCTTCAATTAGGTCTCCTCTGCTCCTCCTTCTCTCCAATGTTGTTAGTCCACACCTTTTCAACCTTTCTTCATATCCCAAATCCTTGTAGCCCCAAATCATTTTTGTAGCTCTTCTTTGCACCTTCTCCAGCTTTTCCATGTCCTGTTTCAGGTAGGGACTCCATACCTGGATGCAGTATTCCAACTGTGGCCTAACCAGTGATTTGTATAACCTCAATATTGTATCCTTGTCTCTGGTGACTATTGTCCTTCTTATCATGCCTAAAGTCGAGTTAGCCTTTTTTGATGCTTCAGCACATTGCCTAGAGGGTTTTGCACTCTTGTGCATAATCACTCCCAAGTCCCTTTCTTCCTCACTCACTTTCAACACCATGCCCCCCATTTCATATGAAAACTCGCTGTTTCTCTTCCCCATATGCATCACTGAGCACTTTTCCACATTAAAGAGCATCTGCCAGTCCTGTGACCATCTGAACATTCTTCTTAGATCTTCCCGTAGTATCTCCGCTTCTTTTTCATTTCCCACTGCTCTACATAGTTTGGTATCATCTGCAAATTTAGAAATTTTAGATAAAATCCCATCATCGATGTCATTAATAAAAAGTACGAACAGCAATGGCCCAAGCACTGATCCTTGTGGCACTCCACTTAGCACTGTCGTCCAGCTAGAATGTTTGTCACCTATGCCCACCTTTTGTCTTCTTCCTGATAGCCAGCTTTGAATCCATGCTAGTACCTGCCCTCTAATCCCGCATGCTTGCAACTTCTTGGCCAGTCTTTTATGAGGTACTTTGTCAAATGCCTTGGCAAAATCTAAGTAAATTACATCTACAGGCTTTCCCTCATCTATCCTCTCATAGACTTCCTCAAAGAATTCCAAAAGATTTGTCAAACACGAGCGACCTCTAGTAAATCCGTGTTGACTGCCCTTAATAATGTTATGCTCATTCAAGTGTCCCACTATATTATCCTTAACAATTCTCTCCATGACCTTACACACAACACTGGTTAAACTTACTGGTCTGTAGTTACATGGTTCACTTCTGTTTCCTTTTTTAAACAATGGCACTACAAGAGCATCTCTCCATTCCTGTGGTACAACTCCAGTCTGTATCGCTTTATTAAAGATCTGTGCTAATGCCTCTCCAATTTCTTCCCTCACTTCATGTAAGAATTTAGGATGTAGTTCATCTATTCCTGGACTCTTGTCAGTTTTTAACCTTTTCAGCTGTTCCACCACATTTTCCTTAGTGAACACTATCTGTGTTAGTCCTTGACCACCACTCTCTAAAAATGCTTGGTTGGGTTCAGGGATGTTTCCTAATTCCTCCAATGTAAACACTGAGCTGAAATATTTATTAAGCGTTTCAGCAGCTTCCACATCATCCACAATAACTTCTCCATTCTCCTCTTCCTTTTTCAATGGCCCTACCCTTTCTTTCCTTTTCTGCTTGCTTCTCACATAGTTGTAGAAACTCTTGCTGTCTTCTTTTACATTTCTTGATAACTTCTCCTCAAAGCTTTTTATTGCTTTCCTGTTTGCATTATTGCATATGTTTCTTTTATTCACATACTTTGCTTTTGATTTCTCAAGTCTTACAACATAGTCACAGTCCAGTCCATTCTTTCTTTCCTTCTTCAACTGCTGAAAATTCTTCCAAGCTTTGTTCTTTGCCCTTCTCTTTCTTTGAACCTCACGTGTTACCCATGGCCTCTTCTTGTTGGTCCTTTTGTGCTTGGGTATGTTCTCCTCAATAATCTCTTTCATAACTTCATTAAACTTCTTCCAAGCATCGTTCACTCCCAAACCCCTTACTGCAGATTCCAAGTCCTTTTCCTTCAGTCTTTCCCTCACTAATTCATAGTCCGCCTTAAAGAAGTTGGGTCTTTTCACATACGCTTTGACTTCCTGGGTTTGCTCCATGACTAATTCCCATCTGACAACCTGATGATCACTAGTGCTAAAATGCTCCCCCACGCTCATATTTTCTACCATATTTTCCTCAGTTGTTATGACTAGGTCCAAAATGTTGTCTCCTCTGGTAACAAACGAGATAAACAAAGCAATAACTAATGAAGCTATTGAACTTAAAATCGACAAAGACTCTGATAAAAATATATGCACAACATTTGACCTTTAGACATTGAACTATATAGCCTTTCTTTTGAAATAATATAATATTTACCGTTAAAGGGCTCTAAATAGAAATTTCACTTTTATGTAATTTTCAGTTAGTTCTTTGTAACTTAGAAAGATATCCTTTTCACATTTAGGTATATAGTAAGTGATGAAAGTCTCCTTGACCTGACAGGCATCATTTCATTATGAAGTATTGTATTAGAAATAGAAAGATTATGGCGGATATATAGCGTCAGTGAAAACTTATACAAAAGTTTCTAAGCAGATCGTAGCATCCAGTGGCGTCTAACCCCCCCACCTGGAATGGGAGAACAAACCCCCCACTCTGGCCGACTTATGTAAAAGAGACTCAGAAGTCACTCATAACTGTAAATTAATATACATCAGCATAGTACATTACAAAAGTTACTACAGGCAGCAACTGAAATAAGAAGTTGTTATACTGTAAATGCTCATTAATACTGTGCTCTGACCAGTGACGACTACATAATATAATAATAAATTTCACAGCTAACAAAGCACCAGTGACCGGTAGAATGGAATAATAACTTTATTCTAAGCGTCTATGTTATATGCAATGCAATGGGTAATGGTAATGGTACAACATAAGCAACTAATTTAAAGTTTGCATCTTTATTCAAAAGAGTGTGTAGGCTACACGAAAGTGCACCAATTCTATTTGAATTTAATATCAGTTTGGTAGGATGACTGCCAGTGCACAGCGGTTGACAAAGAAATATGAAACTGTGATTGTACGATAACGAATCAAAGGCTTTGATTCTTTATTGTACTAACCGTAAAGATGTTAGTATTATAAAGTAGTTCTGTATTGCTTCTTGCCAGCCTCAGTATTATCACAGTAGGGCCTAATAAGTATCCTAATCATGGCAATTGCAAAACAGACAATGCAAGTTACAGTATAGAAAAGTAAATCGGCACAGTTTCTCAACAGCTCTAATATCAGCTGTAGACCTATTAGCTGCAGATTAACTGCTTTCTCAGCACTGGCGATATGGCAGCTAAGCTGCTAATAATAGTATCGCTAGGCATATTATCAGCCAAATAGCATCTTACATTGGCTAGTAGGCCAACAATTAACTTTCTTAATGCTACAGAGCTCTAATGCAGCGATTGTCTACCATTTAATTATGTGATGATCGAACTTCTAATGCAAAATGTTTAAGAAAAGAACAGGTCAACAGGACAAAGAATTTAAAAAAATTAAGCTAAATCAAAACGTGGTGGTGCATTTAGATACGTAGAATAGTGTAAAATTCTAAATTATTATAACTCACCACTAAGAAATTTCCCGTTGCTGGTAACCGAAATAAAATATTACGCCAAATAGCACTAATAATCCGAATTCTCCCCACAGATTGTCTGTAGGCCTATAGACTGCCTTCTATAGGTGTCGAAAATTTCTGTTGATGTTGAATGTTGATGCTTAATGATTACAGTTACTCTCAACACGTACTAGTCAAGAACAGTAAAATTCCCTAGTCTGTGATTATTATGAATATCACATTCAACAACCAGTTACACCCCAACACTATACGACTGCATCTCTAGCACTGAAAGGCAGTTTTACAGCACACTATAGCTGCTCTTATCCATTACAGGGATCTGCAGCCATGCTGGCCGGAAATCTAATAAGAAACATCTGTTATTAGCCTCATTAGCTTTACAGAGGGACCATGCACTGTTTGAAGATTGAGGTACCTATACGTGCACAGCAAGTGTCTAACTGACTCTAACGGGTCGTTAGATATTTGCTACAAGGCCACCTTAATCATCTGTCGCCTTCATCACCTTCATTGCCAAGGCGAAACCCCCCGCAATGGGGGTTCGGCTTGGGGGTGGGTTCGGCTTGGCATCTTCAATAAGCGTGACCTGAAGTGATAAGAAGTGCGTTCAACCACTGATGTCTGAGTTGGAGGGATCCAGGGGTGTATTGGTCCGAGATAACATGTGTTTTCGATATCATGTATGATACATATATGCTAATTTTCGTACTGCAGGCCGTTATAGTAACGGAAATCAACAACCCCCCCAGTTTATGTCCAAAAACGTCAAACCCCCACTTCTGAAATCGGTGGGAGATCGTTCGCCCAACCCCCATTGGTAGACGCCACTGGTAGCATCATTAGTGGTATCCAGTGTTTAAGGACACCAGTCTTCTTGGAATCAAAGTCGTTGACGTTGATAAGAAATCTTCTTTGAGCAGTTCTCACCGTTTTGTGAATATTTGAGTTCTTCCAAATGAGGTAATCACTAGCCTTTATTTATTTATTTTTTTATTTGACCACAGTTTAACGTCGCCCTATGACATCAAAGGCCGTTGACGACAATACAGAAAATATACAATACAATCAGAACAAGAAACCTATAGCATCCGAACAGCACCATTAAAGGTGTCGAAACGGAGCTTTACAATTTCATTTATACCAACGTTTACCTACTTATAGTCAAACGAAAGTTCTTTAAAAAGGTATGTGAAACGTAAAATTTAAAAGTGGTGTTTAAAGATAATGCCGTTTCATTTCACAAATGGTTAGCGTCGTTCTAATGCTTTTCCAGGCTTCGGACTGGCAACAGTCCAATGTGGGTCGGTAGCGGTAGTTAAATGGACTAATGGGTTGTATCCGATAGTTTGATGACATATTATGCCTGGCACAAAATCTCGTTTTAATTGTTTGGAAATCTTCTTTCAAACAATTTAAACTACGTCGAGAGTAAAATTATGACCAATGGATCCAATGGATCCAGAGTTTATCGACATCACTATGGCAACATGAAAAGACAGAATTAATAATTTTCAGCAGTTTTCATAACCTAACCGACAATGACAGAAATTCACAGAATGTGTGACAGCATATTCAATACTAAATCGCCGTCTGCTTTTACTTATAGACCAAATATGACACTAAAAGAGGTGTGTAATAATTGTGAACGGTTCTCACTGTTCCATGGTCAAATTCGCCCAGAAAGCCTAATGAAAGTAAAAAAATGTACACACTCGGTTATATATAGTCAAGTATTAATTTTGAAAAAGGTTTATAATATTGCAACATGAAAAGAGATATGTAGAAAACCCCCTTTCATAACTAAATATGGTTAACGTTGACTGCTCTCCTTTAGCCAGATTTCAGACCGTCACCATTCCATTAATAGATCATTATTTGTAGTTTTCATTATATAGTGACATTTTACGGCTGCCAGGGCCCTTGAAGTGTCCCTCCTTCTCAATAGAAGCCTTGAACTGGCACCACCCTACAAGAGGGGCAGTGTTAAAATTGAGCTCACAATGTTGAAAGAGTTTAGAGTATGTTGGTAGTTTCGGTTTAACGAGGACGTGTAATAACGAACATGACTAACGTCGTCCTCTTCCCTTTACCGTCGTTCATCCAGATTTATTTTCATCGGGGACTTCACCCTAGAGACCCGCCGTTAGTGAATATTTCGCATAATTTAAATAAAGTTTTACATCTTAAATAATTAGCCTACCCATAGGCCAAAAATCGAACCCTGTTGATAACCAAAATTTAACTTTGAAACATTTTAATATCAACCGTGATAATTTGTCGATTATCTTTCCTTTAGATTACTTCAATATAACCCTTTAATATTTAATTTCAACATTATTATTTTGAAAAATTTTTCAAATCTTTTGCGGGTCCCCGTGGAAAACCCGGGGGGGGAACCCGGCCTTTTCGCACTGGGAGCGCTACTGAATGGCCACCGCTGTGAGCGGCGCTATATAAATTACTAATTACATTACATAACATTACATTACATTACATTAATAACTTGCGCATAGAGATTTCAACTCCGTCACTGTCTGCACTTTTGATAGTGCTAGTCATTAAAGGACGGAGATGCTAAATCTCTTTGCCACATGCATCACAGCGCTGTTAAATAGTAATATACCTACCCTAACCTTATAATGTATTGACCAGCTTGGACACATTTAAAATATTATTATTATTCCAAAGTTAAACGTTGTCTTATGACATAAAAGGCCGTAGACGACAATTCAGAAATTAATACAATGGTTTTGTTAGTGGCTGCTTAACGACACTGTGGCATAACAAAGATGATTAGCGTCACCCTCCTCCATTCACCAGTCTTGGGACTGATACTACCACGTGTAAGGTTGGAGCGAAGTTACGTATACAATGCAAGGAAAGTGAGAGAAACGAGGTGATATCATATTATGGTGATTTAATGAAAACCAGGTACTTATAGATTCCTGAAAACCCAATAAAAGGTGTCAAAAGCGAGCCTTTAGAATAATTATGACTATAATATTCGTTGTTTACGACATAAAGTGATACATCTGATAATTTTTGCTTTTGATCATAATATTGTGATAAAAATGGTTTGTATTCAAATAAAACAATATTCCGCAACAATTGTCGCACACAAGAAATATTAATGGCCAAAAATAATTCTTGATAAACATTGCCAATGCAAAAAGAGAACCGCGAGTTAGTCATTCTAGTTTTAAACGCAAGTCCAACCAATCATGCACAATTAATAGGTTTAATTATAATATAATTATCATTATAATTGTATTGTATTTAGAAATTTATAAAGCGCTTCTCACAGTAATACCCAATCAGAAGCGCTCCCCAGTGTGAACAGCCCTGTGAAACGTCTAAATAATTACCGTATGACATGAGATTCTAATTCTATTTTTGAAATTTCAAAGCGATTATTTATAAATAAGCTTCAGTGACATCTAATGGTAACATCTAACGACAAAATAGTCCCTATCAACAGAAGGCGTAGGAAGCAGAGAATCTCTGTATATCATCATCATCATCAGGGTCCATGGGCCGAAAGCCCGTAGGTGTCCAATGCAAATTTCAGTCATCCGTTTCCATAATCCTCTGTCTTGCGCCAATACATTCCCCAAACTGTGTAGGTCTTGTTTGCACCAATCCCTGATGTCATCAGTCCATTCCCTGTTAGGTCTTCCTCTTCGTCCACTTCCATCCATCATACCCATCATGACAGTTTTTATTTTTCTATTATTGTCCATTCTGCATATATGTCCAAACAGACCCAATTTCCTTCTCATTACTGACTGTATTAGATCTTCCTTTATGTGTAATCTTCTTCTGGACCTACTTATTTGTCACCTTCATTGTCCAATTCAGATGCAATATTCTTCTATAGCAGTACATTTCAAAAGCCAGGAGTTTATCATGATCAGTCTTTAATTGTCCAGGCCTCACACGCATAAAGAGCTGTACTAAACACGCATGTTTTCAAGACATTCAGCTTTGTCTTATAACTAATTTGCTTACTATTCCAGATGGAATTTAGTCCTGCCATAACTCCCTTTGCCTTTGCTATTCTTGCCTTTATGTCCTTTGTACAATCATTATTCCATGTTAACAGACTACCTAAGTACACAAATTGTGTTACATTCTCAATCACCTCATCTTCACTTTTATTTCCCTGTCTATTGTCTTCTTGCCAAATACCATTGTTATTTAGATCCACATTTATTTTTAATCCAGCCCGTTGTGCAGATGTGTTCAGTGCGCAAACATTTTCCTGCAGCCTCTCAACTATTCTCCAGCAAGTCAATGTCATCTGCAAATTTTAAGTTATTAATCAGTTCTCCCTGTACGATTCCAGTTCCATTGTCTTTTATTCTCCATGACTCTTTCCAAGTAAGTGATAAATATATTGGGTGAAATTGGATCTCATTGCCTTGTCCCTATCGTAGTTAAAAACCATTCTCCTATTTCCCGTCCCACCTTCACTGCAGATTTTGATCTGTCACCAATGTTTCTTAGTATTTGTATCAGTCTGTTTCCTACTCTGAGGTTATATACTCTGTATATAGCCTCAGGCAAAGTCCGCATCTGAACTAGAACTACCAGTAGAGGCAGGATAGACTAGATGTTTGTTCAGTGACATTTCATCCAATCAACATCATGTTCTATATCCGCTGTTCCTCAGATTCGCCCTACTTTATATTTGCTTCGCCTCTTTCCCCATGGTTTTCCCCTCCTAACCAAGATGACTGCAATAATTATTTCATATGCAGAATACTATATCAATAACTTATTATATAGATTGATTCTCTTCCCTCAATTATAACAGTAATAGTCCAATATGTATAATATGCCTGTATTTATAATTTTATCAAAAAATTACCTTAATCTAATTTTCAAACATTCAATAAGACCTTAGTTAATATTCAAAAGTTGCGTACGTGTTAGTTTTAATAAACAAAAATTGATTGACGAACATTATACACCTTTAAATGGCTTCGAACGTATTCTATATATGCCACATTTTGATTCAATTTCCAATCCAATCCACGCTTCCGTAAGTAAAAACGATTTATCCTCTGTATCTATGACGTTGAATACTGTGAAAACTAAATTCTTCTATCGAAGTCAACGGCCTTTGATGCCAATGAAGTGCTCGATTGATCAAAAAGGCTGTTTATTAAAAGGTAAAGAAAGGTTCGAGGTCAACGCTGGCAGCCACAAAATGTCGTTACATTATGAATGATACCAGCCTATATACAGGTAATAATCATAGGCCTATAATAATCTTAATAAAATTATAGTTATATCATTTTTATATGCATACACAAACACGAAATCAGCTCTTATAGAACACCATTAAAACGCTGCCACGTTAGGTCTTATATTTAGAAATCGTGCTGCAATAATCGTCTAAATTCTCGAAACGTCTTCAGTGTCATAAGACGACGTTAAACCTTGCAATAAAAAAATCACCCAATAAGAAGAAAGCTAAGTTATGCCAAAATATACGTTACCATAAGATGTTAAGCTATGTACCCAACCGATCATTAAACTGGTCTAATAGAGAAGGAAAGTCGAAAATAACGGTCATGGCAGACACCAGATGTCGTTAAACACTTGAAAATACTGCTACAATCGTCGAACTTCATTTAATTGTTGGAATCGGGTGGTGCAAGTCCAAAGCCCGGACAAAGGAGGAGGGTGACGCTAATCTTCTTCGTTATGTCACAGGATCGTTCAAACGTTCCTAACCTAACAATCTGAATCGTTGCGACTCGGACTCAAAGACATGCTCATTGATTGCCTGTCGCGTCTCAACTTTATATAGCATCGGCTTGCACAATTTAAAAGGTGTCCTAGTCGAGCAATAATTTTTAATAATCGTGTGCACCGTTTAAAAGTTGTCGAAAGCAGGACTGTAGAGAGACACAGAGACAGACAGGCAGACAGACATACATATATATGTAGACAAACAGATGAATGAATGATTGAGAGACAAAGAGACAGAGACAGGGACAGAGAGAGACAGACAGAGAGACAGACATTATCATGGATAGGAGGAGGGACAATGAATCGGCGAAGACAAAAGAAGATACAGGGGCAGATAGGCAGTGAACCAAACGAAACCACGTCGGTTTAACTTAGTTGAGCGTATTCAATCCCTGTCAAAGTCTCTCCACTCCTGGATGGCATGGATAGGCAGACAGACGTATAGGGTTGAGAACAGACACACAGAGAGACAGAGAGACACGGCTCTTGGAAAATAGGAATCGAATGGGTTTAGGATCAGATACTTGGCAGACTTAATTAGGATTACCGTAATAAGATGATTGCCAAACTCTATCGAATGGGAGTGGACAGAGAATTTCCAGTGCAATATTTCTACAAATTTCTCGGTGGCGTAGTGCGTGTGTGTTTCCTATTTAATGACTAGCTGTGTGGTAACAAAGACCATTAGCGTCGCCCTCCTCCTTTATCCCGGCTTTGGACTGGCACTGTCAAAAAGCGAACAGTGGCAGCGAATATATAAGAATATATATATAAGTCTACCCCTAAGCACAGTCTCCCTGTACTCAGTTTCCCTCGCTATTTCGATGTTATTATTGTAGCAGATTACCTAGTGTTTGGGAACGCAACTTGAATTGTCACGGCCCATGGTGTTCCAGGCTTATATAGCTTATTATGTGGTTAAATAAGATACATGAGACGTTGTTAAAAACTGGCTACTATGAACAATAAATATTACGATCCACTTAGACATCTTTAAATAGCTTTCAAACGACGATATTTAATTTGAGCTGTAATAAAATTATGCCAAAAAATAATCTTTGTCGGCGGAAACGGCCTATGTTGTCATAAGCTGCCGTTAAACTGTGGATCCAAATCCATATATTATCGACATTTTCGTTTTAACGCTAGCTGCATTGGTAATGTTGTGCAATTTAAGATCGACGTTAATTGCGTTAAGGTCCATAAGAAGTCGTTAAACACTTAATGCTAATAAAGATATTACGCTCTGATTCGACCAGTGCTATTCAAACTGTGGTTTGTGGTCCTGTCCTCTGGTCATCGAGTGATTTGTTTCAGGGCTGCGGAATGTTGACCGGTTTCACAATAATGATATTTCGAAATATTAAATTGTTTACCATGTAAAACAGTAACAATAAAGTAACAGGAAATCTAGATTTTAATATAACATAATGCACATGTAAGCTGATGTTGAAAGGCGGCAAGGCTGGTATAGGAATTACTGGTCCACAGCATTAGAGATTTAGAGAGGCACAGGATTATACACCTTTAAATTGCCTTCGACCGAAATTATGTGCGCGAAATTTTCAATTTTTGTGTGAACTGTGTAGCCATCTTTACATTATAATATAATTATCATTCCTTCAATCACGAGTTCATGACACAGTTTGCTCATTAGAAACGTTTTATGTCTTGCGTCAGAAGCGGTCGATGTGAGAAACCTGGCAGACAAAAGATGTCGTTTCACAATTAATAATAACAAAACCATCTATTCTATACCGATGTTAATGACTTTGGTAGTATGCAGTGTTTAGCGACATCTTGTGGCTGCCAGAGTCGTTAGCGTCAACCTTACTTCGTATAATATTAACCGGAACCAACGAGAACTCTACAGTAACGCTTGGATTCCTGGATAAAGTTGGAGGGCGACGCTGGTCATCATTCTTCTGTCAGCACAGGTACAAATGCAGACTACAACAATAGTTCATTATACAGACAGCGTCGTTAAACAACATATAACCGACTGTTTAACTGCTTTCTACCCGGGTGGCACAGGTTCAAACTAGTAGTTTTTTTTGTTTAACAACATCTTACTGGATACAAGGGCAGTTTACGTCGCCCTCCTTCTTAATTTCGGCTTTGGACTGGCGCTTCCAGAGTACGGGTACTGGCTGAGCTACAATTTATGGCTGCATTGTGCTAAAAGGAACTGAGAGAGCTGTTGAAAATAAATTATACACACTTTTAGAAGGTGATATTAACCATATAAGTACTAACAGAAGAGCGTCTCACTATTAGCAGACCTGAAAATGTGCCAAAATATTCTATACAAGTGAAAGCAGATGAACGGTGCAACGCCAGTCTCAAGCCTGAAGAAGGAGGAGGTCGACGATAACCAGCTCTGCTATGACACAGTGTTATTAAACAGCAATTAACCAGCTAACGGTTTTGTATTATGTAACAGGAAAGGTGAGACTGTTCAATATAATTACACACCTCTTTAATGTGTAATATTCGTCATATAACTTAAAGCAGAAGAGCGGTTCTGTATAATTATATGATCGGTTCTGCCAAGGAGATGTGACTTTTAAGGTTTTATGTGAAACGAAAACGATTGATAATTTGTCAAGTGCAAATGTGGTAAGACAATAGGTCATTAGCACATAGCTTCTTCCTTTGACTGAGGAGAAAAAGAAGCGTGAAGGGGAGATTCAGTCACGAACTGTGTTTATAGATGGACATAAAGTTGACCTCTGTTAATACTTTAAACACCTTTTAAAGCAAGTAGCGGTAAGTAGTAGTAATAGTAGTAGTCCAAGGTTTTGGCGTCGGACTGGCAGTGCCAGACTGCAGCTGCAGTAGTTTTCACCATCTTTTTGATATTAGGATCGTTTTCGTCACCCTCATTCTTTATCTAGGCACCGGACTGGCACTGCTAGAGCACGGTCAGTTACTCAGATAAAAGGTAATGAGGAGGATCCAGGGTTAAACGGCAGCTTATGACAACATTGGCCATTCCGCCGACTAAGGTTATTTTTGGCATATTACAGCTCTTCTGAAGGCATTGCCATGGATTATTAATTTATTATATATTGTGGCTAACGCTTCAAAAAGGGGTGTACACTCTCTTCCCTTTACCTTAACGACAGGCGTAGCACTTCCGCAATATGTCACCAATGCCGAGAAAAAGTCTACGCTAGAGGGCTCCATTGACTGGTTTGTTGAGGAGTCGGCGGCACAGTATGCAAAACGACGTCATCTGACAGCACTTAGCAGATCGCAGAACTTTAGTTATTAAACAGAAATGTATACGATGAATGTCCAGTGAATCGAGGGTTGCTTCCCATTTCCCACTTCCCGACTCTAATGTGAACTGCAGTTCTTCGCTGCTCCAAGCGTCACCGGTTTCCATGGCGACCGCTACAAAGGCATGGACGCTAGTCATGGTGGAATACTTCACCCTCTTCAACATAGCTGTGAAATTAGATGGCAGGGTAAGGTCGACGTCAACTGCCCTGTGATTCATTAGACGACGTTAAAAGCAGGATTCTATTTATAATAATTATTACGATCCACTTAGACACCTTTAAATAGCTTTCAAGCGACCATATATCACTGACGTTTTTCTTCTAACGCTAGTCAAGTAGATTGCGTGAAATTGCTATGTAATTTAAGATCGACGTCAATTGCCGTAAATTCCATAAGAAGTCGTTAAACACTTAATGCTCCTAATTATATTACGATTTGATTAGACCAGTACTATTCAAACTCTGGTCCACGGTTCTGCAGTCTGCGAGTGATTGTTTCGCCAGGGCTTATCCCGACTGTTGTTAGCTGTTTTGTAAGGCTCCCTTGTAACTGTATGGTCGTGTTACGGCGCTATATAAATTGTCGTAATTATTATTATTATTATTAATATTAGCATTTTTGGAGTGACAAACGGGATCACAGTTTTGATGGTACTCAAATAAAATTTAACTGGTATACGATATCAAACACAAATTATAACACGACACAGTATTCATACATAATAATCAGTTTTGAACATGGAATAGTAACAAATGTATACTGGTAATAAACAGGGACAATAAATTATTAAGAAATCTATATTTTAATATAACATATTAGATACGTATGGTAGTCTGATGCTGAATAGCACTGGTCCGCGGTAAGGCAGGTAAACAAGTTTGAGAGCACTGTATTAAACACCTTTATAAAGCTATTAAACGATGTTATAATTATTTTGAAAATATTCGTCAAAATCTTTTGATGCAACAACATGTATTCATTTCAGGAATTTATATAGCGCCCCTTCAAGAAGCCTACTCAGAGGCGCTCCCAGTCCATGTATGTATGTATGGGCACTTGTTATAACATGAGGTGCAACTACTGTTTACCTAAACAATCGCTAAAGAATCTGATCAAAAGCCAAAATAGAGTTTGAGGGACCTAGTCAATGTATAGACTGAGTCACCTGCGCAATACATTGGGTAATGCCAGCGACAAAGACATGGCATCGACACTGACCGCACTCTGGTAGTACTACTACTATTCCTTTATTTCACAAACTCGTTGACACAAACGCAACAAGATTACAAAATCAACAGTTTAGATATCGATTAAACAAAAATAATAGTCAAATAGATAAGAGGGCTAGGAATGTAATTAATGACTGAGACCTATTGCTAAAGAAAATTAGTGTATAGCCAATACACCATAAAGTACTCTAGGTATGAAATTTCGATCATCCCTTGCCGGCAAAGTGAAATCATGAGGCCGGGGTCGCAGATTATAATGACGAGTAATTATTGGTGGAAACAGTGAACGTAACACATGGAGATCGTTCCTAATCACTGCCTTTAGTAGACTGGCGTCAGCATCACACACCAGCTGATCGATATCCGGTGAGTTAGGAGGAAGATATCCAGCATGTTTGATTCGCTGCAGAAGTCTCTCGAGTCTTTTTCGGTCTTCAGCAGTTGTAAGACCCCACCAGGCGGGAGCGGCGTAATATTTACATACACACACGCAAACACACGCGCGCGCACACACACACACGCGCGCGCGCACACGCGCACGCGCCCACGCACAGCACATATACACACATCCGTTTTAGGTACTAGTTAAATATTAATTGATAATAATTATTGAATGTCACTGGAAATAGTTGATTCACTATTTATTTTATTTACTCCAAGATTTAACGTCGTCATATGACATCAAAGGCCGTCGACGACAATGTAAACATATACAGTGCATTGAAAATGAATTCATAGCGTCCAAAAGACACCATTTAAGACTGTCCAAACATAACCTTAACATGGCATTAATGTTCATTGTTTAACGACATAAAAAAAATTGTTCATAACGTCTTTGATACATGCAATGTGGTATCGTATGCGAATTCAACAATAATATTATGTAGTAGCAAGAAATGATTCTTAAAATTAATTCTTAATCACCATTCCTAATGTACATTTACTTCTTAATCTATTTATTTCAATAACAATAATTATTATATATTTTACAAATTTATAATACACAAAATTTTAATATGACGCTCTTATTCCACTTCTGAATTTTCAAGAAGTTCTCAATCAGTAAAAATCAAGTATTATTATAGAAATATATTCAAACATTGAATATGACAATTCTTTATAATTTATCATGTTACTGCGTTGATAATAAAAGAGAACCGAAAAATCACCAGATATTTTCAATCTATTACATTTCATTTGATTAACATAGCTTGAATGATATTTGTTACAAATGTAAGTAAGACATGAAATTTATAATTTTTTGGTACATTTTACGGAAGTATTTGATCATTTCAATAACACAATACTATCATAATATATGCAAATATTTATAACAGGACTCTAACATATCCACAGCATGTATTTGTTATAGCATATCCAGCAAAAGTTTACAACCTGAGCATTATCATAGATCAAAGACCATAAGAAACATCACGTCATATTTATATTATGATTACGACATCAGATGTTATCAAACAAACACTTAGCATCAGTTTTAACATACAAGTGTAAAATTGAAATCTTTTTTATTACAGATTTCAGCATATTTGACAACGGTGTTCTGAAATGAGAATCATAATCTCCTTTGTCTAAAATTTTTTAATCTTTGAGGACAATTTATAATGTTATCAACCGGAGCATGAGATTCTTGACACATATAATCAATGAGAACATGTAACAGCGAACTCTTCCTTAAACATATCAATAAACAAATCTCTGGAAGCAGAATCAAAAATCGAGGACGATATCTTTTCTACAGTCTGCGATATCGCGTCTGAATTTTCAAATGGAACTGACAGCGAGGAAACTGATGGGTCTAGCGATATGGGTCGTTGCGTTTCCAGTTCAGAATTAAATCCTCGGAAGGTAAACGATACACAAGACATGCTTCACGAATCCGACGAAGTCCAATTCCGAAGGTCTCACTCCGTGGACAGCAGTCAGTCCAAACTAACAAAGGAGTTGACAAAAGAGGTTTTCCTAAAGACGACGCTATTTACTATTTAGATTTTTTAAACAGTTCATATAGTGCTGTGATCACATATTTAAAGGTGTCCAATCACATTCACATTATTAGTCGTATTTAGAGTTTAACGACATCTTATTAGGTCGAAAGCCATTGACGTCGATAGGAAACAGTTTTTGAGCAGCTCTCACTGTTTTATAAGTTCATCTAAACGACGCTTTGTTATTACAACTCCCATTATTATCTTAGCATGGGACTGGTACTGCCGCTCCATAGCCTGGATAAAGGAAGAGCGCGAGCTTGGGACTGTTATCATTTTAACATAATATTCTTTCTAGCGTTTTCGATACATTTTTTGAATATTTCTTTCGTTGCTGAAGTGATGGTTTTGCATTTTCCTTGGTTAAATGCTGTTAAACAACACTGTCATGAGTTTGATGATTAGCGACGCCCTCCTCCTATATAAAGGCTTAGGACTGGTACTGCCAATCTAGAATATTAGCTTTCTGTGTTTAACAGCATTTTTGGACGCTAGGTCTGTTTTCGTCGCCCTCCCCTTTTATCCCGGGGCAGACTGGCGCTTCCAGAGTACGCAGTGGAGGAGATAAAACTTATAAAAGGTATGGATAATTAAATATATTGTTCAAGGCTTATTATTGTTATCATCATCATCATCGTCGTCGTCGTCGTCGTCGTCATCATCATCATCATCGTCGTCATCATCATCATCAACAACAAGATCACCATGAGAATCATCATCGTTATTGTTCATTCATTCAGCACCGCTGCCTAATGGTCAAGAATCAATCGATGGCGCTGAGCAACTCTAAGCGAAGGCCCTTACATAGTAAATGTCTGAGGAGGGAAGGTGGCTCGAAGCTGTTCTTCCCGCGTTACAAGGCGAGCTCTCTAACCAACCGGTTGCCGCGGCCTTCAAGTCAACGTATGCGGTTCCCGGTGACTGATGGTATACTTACCGTATCTGGACCATCTTCGATTAAATCCATTTTCCTGTCGTCTTCTTTGGCTCGAGAGGAGGTCTTTCAAACGATAAAATAAAATAGGTTCGAAGACTTTCCCAGGATCAGGATATTTAAAGCGTCGTCTATGGTAAAATTATATCATTATTATAATTATATAGTTGTATTTATTATTATTTCATTATTCTTATCGATGTCAGAGCCGTTGATGGCAATTCCCTGCGATAAACACATAATAATAATAATAATAATAATAATAATAATAATAATAATAATAATAATAATAATAATAATAATAATAATAATAATAATAATAATAATAATAATAATAATAATAATAATAATCTTTATTGAAACAATCCGGTCGACAAACCCAACTACTAAACTCAGAGTGTCTGTTCAAAGCCTGAGAAAGGAGAAGGGTTAAGTCAACGGCCCTGACATTCATAAGATGGGGGTCCGATAGCGCATTAGATAACACACTGGCATAGAGAGCGAGAGGTACCGAGATCTAACCCGTAGGCGGACATGCTTTGTAGGCTGCTATTAGCGCCGTGTGTATTGCAGGCTGTCTGTTCTGTTAGTAGTTAAGATTTATGTCTTCTGTCATTTGTGTTCTTGTGAATTGTTTCAATTGCATAACTGTACACTGTAACCGGTTGCGGTTTGTCAACCGGATTGTTTCAATAAAGAATAATAATTATTATTATTAACCGTTGATTTGACTTTACTTACTCTTGTTGAAACCGTAGTTGATTTACGATCAAAAGATGCTGACTAAATAACATCTCTTTCGACCTATTTTAAGGTGTCTGAAGTTTCAACAGATCGGAACATTATTAGTGATATCCAGTGTTAAACTTTATAATGCAATGTTCTCATTGCCTACATTATAGATTTCTTCAAATTATTGCTCAGTAATATAAAATTACACAACACTTTCTAAAGACGTCTACGTAGAGCGTTGCCTTAAAGACAGGATACCAGTGTCCTATTTAAACGCGGCCTTCAAATCAACGTATGCGATTCATAGATGTGGCAGATGGTAGTCTTGCTGTGGCTCGATGACACTGTTCAATGTGATAGTTAGAGTAATTTGTAACCAACTCTGTATAGTCAGTGGCGTAGCCAGACCTCTTTTCAAGAGGAGGCACAAGAGGAGGCAAAATGTACCCATGGAGCAAACAAGAGGAGGCAAAATTTATCCATGGAGCAATAGACGAAAATCGTAGACTTTTTTTCCTGCAGTACTTCAAATGTGAAACATTGAAAACGTGACGTAAAATTACAATGCTCAGTAATTTTAAAGACACCAGTTAAAAGAAGATTTTGTACAAATTAGTTTTACACTGTGGCAATATATTATTTATGAGCTCTATGAGAATGAAGTAAAATTACGACAGTAATTTAAAAACACCAGTTGATAAAGGAACCATAATCAGGGGCTTCTATCCCTATACACGGTGGGCTCAAGTTGAGCCCAGTGAAAAACAGGGGGGAGTGTTTCTTTTACAAGTTACAGATCTCTTCAATCACAGTAGGGGGGAAGGAGAGGGATTGAGCCCGGTTGTTTAGGGGGGATAGAAGCCCCTTACAAAGTTACCATAATTACTATTTACTAATCCTAACGGTATAACGGTTAAACCCTAGTTTACGTTGCTAAATTATTTTACATTGTTGCTTTAAAATGGAAGCTGCAGGGATTGATGAGAATGATTTCTTGCCTAAATGGATGTTTGATTAAATAGAAGCTGGATGATGGAAATAATTGTTTCCGTAAGTATATAAAGTTGGATTGAGGAAACTAGGTCTTTTCTTCAAGAGAAGCTTCGTTACTAATTATAACTAATAACCATAGGCGTTATTACTAATAACCTGTCGTTACCTGTGTATTTCTTCGCTGGCTTTTGGCTGGCAAAAGATAGCACAATCTGTCGAAGTTTCTTATTTGGCGGCCCCGCAGACATAATAATGACTATTGACGAATTGACGAATGAGTCGGAATGACGATAATACACAATAATTCGATTAGTACAATTTACTTGAAAAATACTGAAGTTAGGCGTTTGTTACCGGAAACGAAAACTGTGTCTGTGTGTCAGGAAATAGTATACGCCGTACGGTACAACATTCGCTTGAACAGTGAAGTAAGTAAGTAAATTGCATGCAGATTTGTATGGCGATGGAGTTCGGGCAAGAGGAGGCAAATACGGGAAAATCCAAGAGGAGGCAACTGCCTCCTCCTGCCTTCATGTGGCTACGCCTATGTGTATAGTCCGCATAGAAAACTCAATCAATGATCAAATTCGGCACAGCGCGCACTCTGGTCGGGCCAGTCCCAAGCCTTGATGAAGGAGGAGGGGAAAGAGAATTATCTTTGTCATGACATAGCATCGTCAAATAGTAACTACTAATTGTAGTCGCGTTGAAATTACTAACCAATCAATAACTGGCCCTTCCAAAATTAGGTGGTTAAGTAAGATACATGAGACCTCGTCAAACACTGGATCCTATTAATAATAATTATTACGATCCATTTAGACACCTTTGAAACAGCTTTCAAATGACGATATATTATCGACATTTTCGCTCTAACACTAGTTGTCTTTTCCCCATTACCTTGGTTTTGAAGTCGCTTAACACTGAATGCAACTAAAGATAGTACGCTCTTATTAGACCAGTGCTACTCAAACTGTGGTCCGTGGTCTTGTCCTCTGGTCCCTGAATGATTGATTTCAGGAATGTTAATCAATTCACAATGATGATGCTATTTCAATAAAATATTAAATTGTATACAATGTAAAACAGTAACAATAAATTATTCGGAAACCTACATTTTAATATAACATAATATACATGTAAGCTGATGTTGAAAGGCGGCAACTATGATAAGGGAATTACTTGTCCACAGCATCAGAAAGTTTGAGATGCAGTCGTTTAGACACCTTTAAATTGCTTCGATAGACGTTATATCTTCGAAATTTTCTTTCAATTGATAAGTCATAAGGTAGACAAACAAGCAGTTGACAAGGTAATAAAAACAAGGAGGATCAAAAGATATTCTTTAAGCAGAAGCATCATAATCATTCAAAACTGTACAAAAAACTTATCTCCAATGACGTTAACGGTCTTTGAAGCCAGAAGACGTTCTTTGACTATTGGTAAACTAAGCAATCGCAATCGCCTCCCTTAACAGTACATAGCCACTACATATACGGTCAGCGTCAACGGACTTGCCACTGTCACTGACCATACTCTTGTGATGCCAGTCTAAAGTCCAGATAAAGGAGGAGGGCGATGCAACTCATCTTTGTTATAACACAGCGATGATAAAGAGCAATTAACATAACCTAAGCTAATAATGTTATGATCTGCTTAGACATCTTTTATATTATATATCTTTGACAATTTCCTTCCATCACGAGTTCATGGTCATTAAAAAAGTTTGATTTCTTGCGTCAGAAGCGGTAATGTGATGGCCCTGGGAGCCACAAGATGTCGTTGCACAATGAATAAGCAGATCGTAACAATATTGCAGTATTGTGCGTATAACGTAAGACAGCCTATCGTTATACGCACAATACTGCAATATTGTTACGATCTGCTTCTTCTTCTTCTTATTTCTCTTCCATCAGTTTCCCGACGATGAGGCCCTTATGAAGCCTCTCCAGTGTTCTCTATTCCGTACTATGCTGCCGATCTTCGTTATGTCTGTACCACTCTTCTGTAGGTCTTCTTGGATGTTGTCCATTCAGGTCTTCCGTTGCCTTCCTCTGCTCCTCTCTCCCTCCACGTGACCGGGTAGCGCCGCATTGGGCAGTCTATCTCCCGCCATCCGTCTCACGTGTCCGTACCATCTAAGTCTTCGTCTCCCAATTCTCTCTATCACCGTCTCCTCCGCTCCGAGGTCTTTTCTTGTTTGATCATTCCTTATTTTGTCTCTCCTGCTTCTACCCATGATTCTCCTCAACCACCCCATTTCTGCCACCAATAGTCTTCTCTCATCCTCTTTCCTCAGGCACCAGCACTCAGATCCGTATAGTAATATTGTCAAAGATATATAATATAAAAGATGTCTAAGCAGATCATAACATTATTAGCTTAGGTTAGGTTAATTGCTCTTTATCATCGCACCGATAATTAGCGATATTTTATAGTATTGCGTACACTTTTTACTTTGTTTATAAACAAATGTAAGATTATGTGTGTTTTGAAACTGATATAATGTATCTAAGAACAATTTAAACACAATGATGCTTCAGTTGTAACAATAGCCTATAAACTAGTCCATAGTTGTAGCGAAATATAAAGGCACACAGCTATATCGGTTTAATGTTATAGGTAACGTTGACTTGAAGGTCCGTTCAAGTCAACGTTACCTATAACATTAAAATATCGCTAATTATCGGTTCCGTTGTTAAAAATTATGTAATTTCGAAGTGCATAATGATTCACATAATGTACAACTAAATCTAACATTCTCTTCAGAAATGAATGCTGAATCCATTGCTGTATTACAAGATATTATAAATTATGTGAAACCAAACGCGAAATCCAGGGGTGGGTGGTAACCACCACCACCCTTTGGTAGTCCGTGTCACAAAAAAAACTCGGTTGCCTGAGAGTTAACAGCACTAAATCAAAGTTCTACCTTTTAGTTAAGAATCTCGGCATTTTCTCAAGCATGTGGCAATTGGTAGCAGTTCTATTTCAAGGGTTTAACATCGTCTTATGACACCAATGGACTTTGACGACATTTTGCTATTTCTACTTGATGACGTTATTCGATAACGATAACTTAACTTATAACAACTTTAAACCAGCTTTCTATAGTCCGCAGAGAAAACTAAACAATGGTCAACTCCGCCACGGCGCGCACTGTGCTAGTGCCAGTCCCAAGCCTCGATGAAGGAGGAGGGCGACGTCAATCATCTCTGTTATGAACCAGCGTCGTCAAGTAGTAATTACTTGTTATTATAATTATAGTCGTGTTGAAGTAAGAAACCAATCAATGACGGAACCATTCTAAATTAGATCTGTAGGTAATGTCGACGTCAACGGCTCTGATATCCATAAGACGTCGTTAAACTCTCGATGCTTCTAATTATTATACGATATTCAAATACACGGGCGCTGAGGAAAACCCGGGCGAACGCCGGGTAAAAACTGCTAGTCAGTTATAATTCAAGGGTGTAACATCGTCTTATGACATCAATGGACTTTAACGACATTTTATTATTTCTACTTGATGACGTTATTCGATAACTATAACTTAAAACAACTTTAAACCAGCTTTATAATTATACTCCGCAGAGAAAACTAAACAATGGTCAACTCCGCCACGGCGCGCACTGTGTTAGTGCCAGTCCTTAGCCTCGATGAAGGAGGAGGGCGACGTCAATCATCTCTGTTATGACGCAGCGTCGTCAAGTAGTAACTACTAAATGGTAGTCGTGTTTAAATAGCAAACCAATCAATGACTGTTCCTTTTTCTAAATTAGGTCGCGAAGTAAGGTCTACGTCAACGGCCTTAGGATCCATAGGACGTCGTTAAACACTTGATACTACTAATTATATTACGATTTGATTTGATTAGACCAGTGCTACTCAAACTGTGATCCTTGGTCCAATGCTGGTCGGCGATTGATTGGTCACAGCCTCACCGAATGATAACGGGAATGGCAATATTCATCGTAGTTAAATAAATTATTAATATTGTTTACAATGTTAAACCTGAAGAATTATAGTCAGACACATTGTTCACGCATGATAAACAGTTGAAACATGCAACAGTGACAAAACTATAAGTTTGTTTGTAATAAAGAGCTACAAAAAATTATATTGAAATCCAAACATATTATTATACATGTGGTGTAAGCTGAGGTAGAAAAGCATCGGTCCGTGGCAAGGTTGGTGAAGCAAGTTTGAGATGCACTGGATTAGACACCTTTAAATAATTTTCGAGTGACGCTATATGTATGACATTTTCGTTTAATCGTGAGTAGAAGCTGTGGGCGTGTCCAAAACATCTCTTTATATCGACGTTAACGGCCTTTGATGCCACAAATATGTTTAACTAAGCCATCGCTAGGACCTCCCTTAAAACAGGATCTAGTCAGTGTATAGGGAAACACCAACGCAAACGGGTTTGGCACCGTCATTGACTATACTCTGGTGGTGCCAGTCCCAACCCAGGATAAAAGAGGAGGGCGACGCCACTCATCTTTGTTATGACACAGAGCCGATT
The DNA here is from genome assembly GCA_020284085.1 of Aporrectodea caliginosa. NCBI lineage: Eukaryota > Metazoa > Annelida > Clitellata > Crassiclitellata > Lumbricidae > Aporrectodea > Aporrectodea caliginosa. The sequence goes on from JACEVL010000308.1 coordinate 158,391, forward strand.
AACAGTAACTAACCTAACCTATGCTAAACTAATGTTATGATCTGTTTGGACAAAGTTTAAATATAATTATAGTTATTTGCTTCACAATTTCCTTCATTCGCAAGTTCTTCAGACACTTTGGTCATAAAAAATGTTTAATCCTAAACAATTTTTCTATTCAAGCCAACGGGCCTCTGTTGCTTAAAGATCTGTGGTTAAATCTGGCTCAATCGCTTCGCACCGGAATCCAATGGCGTATTAATGACGCCGCTGTGAGTGTCCTGGGCGCCACAAGATGTCGTTACAGACAGATAGTTTCAACAGTTTTTGATAGCGTTCAATCACCTGGTTCTTGTTGCGAAATCTGTGAGATGTGTTAATCAGTACTTTATTACGCTCGAAGGCAGAAACAAAACAGACGTCACAACGTAAATGCACAAATCTGAACACACATAAAATCAAACGCACAGACCGCGAAAATGTTTATGTTTCGTCCACTATCTGAATCCACTGTCAACTCTAAACCATAGGCGTAGCTGCATGGAGGCACGAGGAGGCAGTTGCCTCCTCTTGCTTTCTTTATATACTGGAACTTTTATTGACCAATGACCCCAATAACCAGAATTTTGCCAAGTTGCCTCCTCTTGAATTTAAGTCTGGCTACGCTCCTGCTCTAAACCACTCGGATTTTGACGACACAGCTACAGATGTCGGTATACTAGGCCACAGGAGATCAGCAGTCTTCGCTGGGTAGACTCTATGGCATCTCCCTGTTCAAGTAAACTCAGTGACAGATAGAATACTTGTAGATTTTGTTGTTCAAGGTCGAATCTTGTTTGGTTTGGACCTGACTGGATGAAATCCATTTCATGTCATCTTCTCTGTCTCAGGAAAAGATCCTTCAAACGACCAAAGAAAACATGTTCGAAGGAATGGGATATTTAAAGTGTGGGTAGCAAGATTATAATTCATTATTATTCTTTATTCTTATCGATGTCAGAGCCGTTAGTAGTATTTCCCCGTGTTATACAACATCCTTTGGTTTTTAGGGCTGTTGATGTTGACCTTCGCCTTTTCAGGTTTTGGACTGGCACTACAATGCAATGAAGACGAAATAAATATCAAAGTTAGATACACAATGCAAAGAAAATGATATACTTACATGTATACTTGTATAGCGTCCCAAATACACCAATAAAAGGTCTTACAGAGTCTTACAATATCACCACATAATTATAATCGTTGTTCAACGGCACCGTGTATAGCCTACGTGTGACACTGTCTATGATACAAAAAGCAAAAAGCATTCTTAATAAACATTCCCAATGACGGAAAAAAGATTAATCATATAATCGTTATAATAATAATAACATTAGTTTTCTATTTTTGAAAATTGGAAGCGAATATTTGTTATTCTTCAGTATAAATGCATCTCATGGCAACACCTTATCATATCATACATCAAATAATAATAATTTCACAAATATTATGCACCTATAGCTTAAAATATGCATGAATATCGAATTAGAAACCCTCAAAATGTTTTCACTGAAACCTGGAGAGAGGAGGACGGCGACGCTAATGATCTTTGTTATCTCAAAGTGTCGATAAACTGAAACTACTACTGAATAAATATAATGTCCTAATTTTTCCAGGCTTGGGAGTGGCACTACCACAGTTAGGGATAGGCGGAAATTTTTAATAATCATCTTCATTATGATACATCAGCGCTCAAATTGTATTGGAAAAAAATAATTATGTCGTCGAGCAGTTCATATACATTATTTGCAGTCAATCAACAACAATATAAAGGTATTTAAGCAGATTAGCAATATTTACCTCTTTGAAAGACATCCTATTCCTTCAAAGAACGTTGACTTCGATAAGAAAACGTTTTAAGCCGCTCTCACTGTTATAAAAGTTTCTCTAAACATCACTTGGTTAGTTACTGTCGAAGTGTTATAAGAAATATAATAGATGTCACCCTCCTTCATTATCTAGGCTGTTGACTGGTACTAAAGAAACAAAGTTTTGATAAAGGAGGAGGGCTTGCATGGGACTGTTGTCTTGTGCACATGAAGCTGACGTATTTCTGTATTCGTTATGTCTGCTCCGTGATCTCTTGGAGTAATCTGGATCCGAAACGTTTATCGTGAGAAAAGAGACGATTGGAAGTCTGCGATATGTGGATTTGACGGAGGATGGAAAATTTACTGGATGTAATATATAGGCTAACAAATGAGGAGGTGTTGGAAAGTCTTGCGGAAGAAGAACGATCTATAATGGTTACAACAAGGTAGCGAAAGAGAAAATGAATCAGTCATATCCCGAGAGGAGACTCAGTCCTGTTAAAAGTCATTGAGGTAGAGTGGGGGAGGAGGGCAAGAGAAAGATACCCAGATAGATGCTGCTGGCTGGGGATGATGGAAGTAAATGCAAATCTTCGAAGTTCTCAGCCCACACAAAAACCGCGACAGGCAGACCAGATTAAACACCGGCGCTATATCATATCAAGTCCGCATTTCCGTTTAGTCATGTTGTTTTGTCAGAATCCGGGAGGTCAAGTCGAGGAGACACTACCACAGATGAAAAATGCAATTTAGGATGATCGCAAGGAAAACATATTGCAATTAAAACGGCAAAAATTATAGGTTCTGTATGACAGCATTAAAAGGTGTGTAAGCAGAGCATTACAATATTATTATTAATAATAATAATAATAATAATAATAATAATAATAATAATAATAATAATAATAATAATAATAATAATAATAATAATAATAAAATAATAATAATGATAATAATAATAATAAATGATAATAATAAAAATAGTAATAATTATTCTTTGATATATCACCACGAACATTCATTTAGCAACATCATGTAATATGCCTGACACTAGTGTGTGACACACATATTTTGAAAGGATAATTTGATGCAAATAAAACAATATTCTCAAATACATTAAAGCAACAAAACTCTTGATAAACATTACCAATGCACAAGTGAATCTCTATCTAGTTTTTCAAATGTTAAACAACTTCAGCCACAAAATGCACCAAACATATAACAATAACTATAATTATATTACTTTTTGAAATTTTAAAGAAATTATTTATTTATCTTAAGTTAACTGTTATCTTAGTAAGTAAGTAAGTAAGTAAGTATATTCTTTAATAAAACCAATTGCATATCCGCACTCTGGTGTACATACATCTTAACAACAATCAACAGTTAATTTTAATACGAGTGCAACATCTACCATTATATCATACATCAAATAATAATTATTTCATAAACATTATACACCCTTTAATAGTCTACAACCTACTCTATATATTCCGCCACATTTCCGCTTAACCTCCCGTCCGTATCACAGTGGAGTCAGTGAAATCGATTTACCCTCGGCTATGACGTTGATAACTGCAAAATATAATTTCTCCTATCGATGTCAACGGCCTTTGATGCCATAAGATGCCAGCAAAGAGTTGAATTCATCCAACCATAGGTTGTTTATTCAAATGTAAAATAAGGGTCGAGGTCAACTACCCTGACAGCCACAGTATGTCGTTGCACAGTGAATGATAATAGCTTATACAATTTTTATATTTACCACACGTGCTATTAGCACACATTATATTTATATATTATATATATACATTTCATATATTATATATATTTACTATATTATTATATTATATATAATTGGACACCCTTAAAACGTAATCATTATAAGCTATATCTTCTTAAATTGAGCACAATTATACGCTTATGGCACTTGAATGTCGTCAACGGGCTTTGATCATTTTCATAAGACGAAGTTAATCCTTGGAGTAAAAAATCAGCAAAGGAAACAAAGATGAATTATGTCGAAATAGTTTCTGCCGACGTCAACGGCCTTTTTTACCATAAGATACCGTTAAACCCGGGATCCACCCGATCATATAATTGGTATACTAGGAGAACAGTAAGTTCGAAGAGGAACAATTAAACAATTGAATCTACTGCTACAATCACAGTGGTGCAAGTCCAACGCCTGTTCAATGGAGGAGGGATACGCTAATCATCCTTGTGGTGATACAGAATCGTTGAAACGCGTTAACCTAACATTGAGACTACTGTTGAGGATGAATGCAATCGGCGTCACTTGTTTTGATTATATAGCATAAAGGATTTCTTAAAAACGGGTGTCCACTGATGCACGAGGTTGCCTGCTGTCATTTAATTTAATTTAAAATTTATTGATATTTTATATGCTATTGTGTGCATCTTGCTTTCTTACGCGCAATATATAGGCCACTATTTTATGTTGGCCTACCTCATGATCATAAGGCAGAAGAGTACAATGTGGAGGTCATTAATAGATTTAAAGAACTGGGGAGATGGGCAGAAGAAAGGAAACCTGATGAATTATGGGAAGATACAAAAACAATATTACTTGATGTGGCGGAGGCAACCATTGGGTATAAAAAGAAACAGAAATGTAAACCTTGGATAACTAATTAAACTTATGAATTAATTGCAGAAAAAAGGGATGCAAGGAACAGAGATAAAGAGAAATACAGGGCACTTAAAGGAGAAGTACAGAAGAGAATAAGAGAAGATAAACGACAACAAATTGAGGACATGTGCAAGGATCTGGAGGAATCCAATAAAAGGGGGATATAAGAAGGGTCTACCAAACTGTAAGGAATCTTACAGGGAAGTTTAGACCGCAGCCGATTTGTGTAAAGTCAAAAACAGATGAAGAGATTACAAACAAAGAAGAAGTAGCCGAAAGATGGAAGGAGTACTGTGAGGAGTTGTATGATGGGGAAGATGCATATAAAATAATGGGGAACACGCAAAGGAACCTGCACCTCTGAGATCAGAGGTAGAACGTGCGATAAATGGATCAGCAAGAAGGAAAAGTGCGGGGCCGGATGAGGTTCAAGTTCGCGGGAGAAACGGCAATAGACAGAATGCATAGGATATGTGTGGAGGTATGGGAAACAGGGGAATGGCCAGAGGATTGGACGAAGTCTATATTCATACCCATTCCAAAAAATGGGGATATGAAACAATGTAGGAATTATAGGACCATAGCTGCATTGGTCTCACATGCGAGTAAAATTAGGCTGAAGATCATTTTGGAAAGGATAAGAGGACGTACGGAATCAGAATTATCAGATGCACAGGCAGGGTTTAGGCGTGGCAAAGGAACAAGGGATCAAGTGACGAATCTTAGAATCATAATGGAAAAGATGAGAGAGCACCAACTACCGCTGTGCATGTGCTTTGTCGATTTCAAAAAGGCTTTTGATTGTGTATCACATGAGCAACTATGGCTGTCGATGGTTGAAATGGGGTACCCATCACACAATATCAACCTGATAACAGAACTGTATAGGAAACAGACGGCAAAGGTAAAAATTGCCGGGATACTGTCAAGTGAGTTTAAAATTAAAAGGGGAGTCAGACAGGGATGTGTGATCTCACCAACATTGTTCAACATACTTTCAGAGATGGTTATGAGAGAAGCACTGAGAGGATACAAAGGAGGCATTCAAGTTGGAGGAAGAAGGATAACAAATCTACGATATGCAGATGACATAGTGTTAATGGCAAGCACAGAAATGGAACTACAGGATCTGGTGACTCGATTGGACAGGGAAGGGCGAAAAATGGGCTTAGAGATCAACATAGGTAAAACAAAGTGTATGGCACTAAATGGGAATCAATGCAACATCAAAGTACAAGATAGTATGATAGAACAAGTGGAAACCTTCGTGTACTTAGGATCACTCATAACAGAAGATGTGGATTGCAGCAGGGAGATAAGAATAAGAACTGCAAGAGGACTTGGAATAGGAGTAGATCTGATGAAACTGTGGAAAAGCCATAACATAAAAATTAACACAAAGATTAAATTAATGAGGACACTTATATGGCCAGTGATGATGTATGGCTGCGAGAGCTGGACAATCAAAAAGAGGGATGAGGAGAGAATAAAAGCATTTGAAATTAAATGCATACGAAAAATACTGGGTATATCATGGATAGAGAAAAAACAAATGAATGGGTGTTAGAGACGGCGGGAGTGGAAAGGAATTTACTGGAATCAATCAAAAGTAGAAAGATGTCTTACTTTGGGCATATAATGAGGAAACAAGGTGAATGCCTAGAGAAAGAAATTATGCAAGGAACGGTACCGGGAGCAAGAGCAAGAGGGAAACCAAGGAAGAGATGGATGGACAATGTGGGCGAATGGTTGGAATTATCAACGGAAAGGTTGCTGCGAGAAACCGAGCACAGGAGAGGATGGAGAAGAATCGTCTACAATGCGACCAACCCTCGTATCGAGGACGAGAGAGAGAGAGAGAGAGAGAGAGAGAGAGAGAGAGAGAGAGATGGATTGGATCCTCAGTTTAACGGCAGCTTATGACATCATAGGCCGTTGCCGCCGACAAAGATTAGTTTTTGGCATATTACAGCTCTTAGATTTGGAGATTTATCATATTGATCGATTTATCATATTGATCGACTATATAACATTGGATTAAACTGTTTAAAGGTGTTTAAGGAAATTGTTGTACATGCTCATAATAGACCTTGTCTGTTAATTCACCTAAAGAAATTTCCATGCCTATCTACCTTTTTAAGCACCGTGGGACTGTTTTTATCTGTCTTCTAATGACGATGTGATGCTCTGCAAATATTGTAATTAAGAATAAGAATTAGATTAAATTAGAGTAGTAAAATTGAGGAGAAAACAGTTATTAATAGAGCCTATATGGTCGCCAAAAAAATTATTGAAAAGCCTGTACGGCTAGAAGATTAATTTTGTTTCTTTTAATATCAAAAAAAGGAAAAAAAGGAGAAAAAAAGAACAACCACCTGTCAAATTTCATCGTTGCAACTTCCTGTCAGAAAAGAAGCAAAGACAAGATAAAATACAGCCCGTAAAAACAAAGTTTTTACTATATCCATCTAGTATCGTATAACGTGGACTCTGAAAATAGTCCGCGTTCATTTTACAACATAGCATGCGTTTAATGAGGCAGCGCACCCGTGTCTGTTGCGGCCAATGGCAACGCTGGCCAATGGCAACGCTGCGTTTCGGAAAAGGGATTCCCCGATTCGAAAAGTTTAGTCCCCGATTCTATAAGCTAGCCTTTTTGGGGGAGCTGAAATTTTGATAGAATGAAGTGTGTGCGAGGGCGAGTCTATCTGCCAAGTTTCACGACGATTGAATGATTGTAAGTGATCGAACTAGTCGTCGCAAGATTTGACTTTTTAGCCTGTGGCTCAACCAAGCAAGCAAGCAAGCAATCAAGATTCCTGCAAGTTAAACTAGATGGATAAAAAAGAGAAAGAATTCTGATGAAAAACATTATTCGAAAATGAACTTAAATACGTCAAAAACTTTAAAGTCGTCAATATCCTTTCAGAAATAGAATCCAAGACGGAAAAAAGATAAAGAAAACTGATGAAAACACTACACTAAAATGAACTGAAATGCATCAAAAACTTTAAAGACGTCAACGGCCTTTGTTGCTAAAAGATGTCATTAAACATTGGATAAATAAATAAAATAAAATAGTAACCCGAACCCTGACCCTAACCGACCCTCACGACGCAAAGTTTTATTGTAAATGTCAGCTACGTAGAGGTTATGCGTCGTTGCTAGGCGTCGTGAGGGTCGGTTATGATCAGGGTTAGGGTTTTCTAATGACGAAACTGTCACTGGTTGACCTGCAATATACACGGGCTATAATATACTGGAAGTGTTTGATATGACGTATTTTTTGTATCCCTTTGTAAGGAAGTGTTCCTGGCAAGATACACGACATGTCGTCAAACGCTTGAAACTGCGACAAAAATCGTCGGAAGGATGGATAGACAGATGAGAGTCATTTATAACAATATTAAATTATGTCGTTGGACCGATTACTTATCTGCGATTTAGTCTTTATTATGTCTTATCACCTTGGAGGCTTGGAGGATCTACCAATTGAACGAAAGAAAAAGCAGTATATGTACAGTAAATAAACTCCAATTTAAAGGTGTCTAGCCGTATTTAGTGTTTAACGACGAATTGCACGGAAGGCCGTTGACGTCGACAGAAAACAGTTTTTGAGAAGTTCTCGCTGCAATAATAATTATGAGTTTCTCTAAACACCGCTCAGTAAGCGACTGTTTAATAACGCGGTGCTATAACAAATTTAATATGGTTACGAAATGTTGATCATAAGAAAAGAAGACAACGAACGATTGGAAGCCTTCGAAATTTGGGTTTGGTGTAGGGTGGAAAAATTGTTGAACGGAAGACATAACAAATGAAAAGTTGTTGGAAAGGGTTGGTTAAGAAGAACGATCTATGATAACTACAATAAGGGATCGAAAGAGAAAAGGCTCGGTTATACCCCGAGAGGAGACTCACTCTTGATAAGCGTCATTGAGGTCAGAGTGGCAGAGAGGAGGACTACGTATACCGATGAATATTATATATACATTATTATGTGTTTCTATCCACGTCATCAGCTTTGATGCATAAAGACGTCGTTAAACATTTGGATTAATAAAGTTTATACTTACTTATTTACTAAAATACTTTAAAACTAGTAATAATTTTCCGGTGTCTTTAGCCACCTTTATATTTGTATGTAACGAACCTTTATATTTTGTTTCCGCCATTGTTTGTATTGTTGTATTTGTAGTTGTATTTCTTAGTTATAACTATAAATATTTAATTAGTCTTTTATTAATACACTTTTATAATTTTGAAGTAAATAATGCATTATTGTGATTCACAAGTTGTAACTGGAATATTATACTTTAATTTAGGTTGTATGTGTACTTTTTGGTTACTGAAACACTCATAGATAACATCTTTCAATTGTTAATTTTTAAATATGTTATGTCATATAACATTTATAATAAAATTCTGATGTTGGAAAATTATAAATATTAATTATTGGTTAATGAATATCTATATTGCCATATTACTATTATGCAATGTTGGTTGCAATGCTGGTTACTATTATTCAACTTTGGTTTTACAGTATTATATATTACAAATGGTTTGGTTTGGTTGCTGTATCGGAGTGCCTGCTGTGTTGCATAATATTGCAGTAATGTGTTGCAATGCTGTTTGCCGAAATATCCATGGACGACTTCTTTTCGACTGTTGATTTTTGTTTAAAATATGTTTTGTCATAATAATAAGAACCCGATGTTGGAAAATTATAAACATTACTTATTGGTTAATGAATATTCATATTACAATATTACTATCATTCAACTTTAGTTCTTCAATATTGCATAATGGTATGGCTTGGTTAATGTACATGAACAGTTTAAAGGAATACCTTAATCAGTTATAATACATGTATGCTTTGTTAGTTAATGAAATTTGTCAGGACATAATGATCACAGACAGTATGAGATTAAATACTTTATGTTGGAAAAATTTTGAATATTAGTGAAATTGTAAAGCTCTCTTTCGACACCTTTAATGTTGTTGTTCGGATGCTATAAGTTTCTTGTTCTGATTGTATTGCATATTTTCTGTATAGTCGTCAACGGCCTTTGATGTCATAAGACGACGTTAAACTGTGGTGAAATAAAAATAAGTTTGTATTGTATTTTATATTTTCTGTATTGTCGTCAACGGCCTTTGATGTCATAAGACGACGTTAAACTGTGGAGGAAAAAAGTTTGTAGTAATGAACATTTTTATTATAGTGTTTTTGTTAGATACATGAACATTTTAAAAGAATACCTTAATAAATTATAATACATGTATGCTTTGTTAGTTAATGAAATGTGTCATGACATAATAATCACAGTATGAAATGAACTACTTTATGTTTCAAAAATATTAAATATTAGTGAAATTGTAAAGCTCCGTTTGACGTTTGTCGTTCGGATGCTATAAGTTTCTGGTTCTGATTGTATTGTATATTTTCTCTATTGTCGTCAACGGCCTTTGATGTCATAAGACGACGTTAAACTGTGGATAAATAAAATAAAAGTTTGTACTCTTGACATTGCCGGTCGCAAGGCTGGATAAAGAGGCCGGCGTAATCACACAGTGTCGTTAAACTGAAACTACTACTACTCGTTCAATCTAATAATACTCCGATCTGCTTGATACCTATAATAACTTCTCAAGGACTCTGTATGGTACGGGGAGAAAACAATATGCAACAATATCACGGCGAACATTCTGTCCCATGCATCCATTCGTCTTTGTAATCACTCAGCGTCGTCAAAAAGTAACTACTAACGGTAGGCGCTGTGAAATAACTAACCAATCAGTTACTGAAACTTTAAAAATAAGGTCGAAATGCAAGGGCTACGTCAGCGGCCATGAGATCCAGACGTCGTTCAATACTGGACATTATTAATATCACGATCTACTTGGACACCTTAAAATCGGTTTTATCCAACGATATATAACCAAAATTTCGTTTAAACGTTAAGCTCATAAGACAATCTTACAGTATAATTGAAGTCCGCCGTATGGTGGTAAACTGATGTAAAAAAAAGTAGGCCTACCGGTCCGCCGTATCATGGTGGTAAAGCAAGTTCCAGTCAGCAACATTAGAACGTTTAAAAAGGCTCTGGACTCGACACCTTTAAATAGCTTTTGACGGACGCTATATTTTCATAATTTTCGTTCAATCATAATTTTAGCACCTCCGCCACTGTTCGCTTTCTGACAGTGCCAGTCCCAAGCCTGGATAAAGTAGGAGGGCGACGCTAATGGTCTTCGTTATCACACAGTGGTCGTTAAACAGTAAACAAGCAAGCAATCTTACAGTATGTTATCTTATGAAAGTAACATTGACATTAGTATCTGAACTATAATATTATGCTGCTAAACAATGAATATTAGTGACATTGTAAAGTACTGTTTAGATGCCTTTAACTCTATCAATTTTGTTTCAACTGTATTGTACATAATTTTGAATTGTCGTCAACAGCCTTTGATGTCATATGATGATGCTAAACATGATGATGATGATGATGAATACGACAATTTCTACAGCGCCGTAACACGGCACATGCACGTTACAAGGGCGCTTTGACACGATAAACAATGGAGAACAAAAATAAAAAAGACGCTAAGCTCGACAATCATACGGCAATTAATATGTAATTCAAGGTTGAAGTTGAGTGAGACCCATTAGACGTCGTTAAACACCCGATGCTACTATTACGATTTTATTAGACCAGTGCAACTCAAACTATAGTTACCAGTACGCGAGTGATTTGTTACAGAGCCGGGGAATGGTTACAGGAATAACAATTTTGATCTTACTCAAACAAAATGTTAGATTGCGCACAGTGTAAAACATGAAAAATAGAACATTACACAATGATCAGTTTCAAACAAGCAACATTAATAAAAGTATATTCGTAATAAACAGTGGCAATAATTTTTATGAAATGTAAATTTCAATGGAGTTTTTTTTATATTGTACTCTATATAATGTAAACTGATGTAAAACAGCACCGGTCCGCTGTATGGTGGTAAAGCAAGTTCCAGTCAGCAACATTAGAAAGTTTAAAAGGCACTGGACTCGACACCTTTAAATAGCTTTTGACGGACGCTACATTTTAATTTTAATTTTGTCGTCAACGGCCTTTGATGTCATAAGACGACGTTAAACTGCGGAGAAATAAATACATTTTAATAATTCGTTCAATCGCTAATAATTCCGTCACTGTTCGCTTTATGACAGTGCCAGTCCCAAGCCTGGATAAAGGAGGAGGGCGACGCTAATGGTCTTTGTTACCACATAGCTATTCGTTAAAAAGGAAACACACACACACAATCGCTAATGTCGTGCCACAACTGAAAACATTAAATCTTTCTATCGACGTTTTTCTGTTTAACTATCGGTAACCTAATCGTAAAAACAGCAATCTCGAAATATCTACAGCACCAAAAAGTGAAGTTGCGGGAACCAGCTAATTCGCAGGCGCTCAGTCAAGACAGAGTTGAAAGCCAGGTGGGGGGGGGTTAAAATTGGTTCCAGGTCAAGATTGAATGGTTCAGACTAGCAGTCAGACGGATAAGCCAGATGGTGTTTGGAGCAGAAACGGTCAGGGAGGTAAGGGGAATTTTTATATAATTGAGTTTAACATAAGCAATCGATGACACCTCCCTCAACAGCACCTAGATACTGTCAACATCAAATGACTTGGTATTCAACCGACGCCAATTGTTCGAAATGTTCGTTCAATCGCTAAACCAACACAAGACCAACTTTAAAGAGGTACAAACATTTTCTATCGACGTTAACGGCCTTTTATAAAAGACGATGTTATTTAACTATTACCTGAGGAATAGCTGGCACTTCCTTAAACAGCACCTGGTCTATGATAGGGTAAGGTCAGCATCAACGGACTTGACACCACCACCGACAGTGCTATGGTGGTGCCAGTCCAAAACACGGATAAACTCGGAGGGCGACGCGATTCATCTTTGATATGATACAGCGTCGTTAAACAGTAACTAATACACCATAAAAAAGCAAAATGCTGTATTAAGCCGATATAATTTCTGCCGATATCAACGACCTTTGTAACCCTTTGTTGCCGAAAGATGTTAAACTTTGGATCAACACGATCAACACGATCATTAATTTGGTCTAGGAGAAAAGTAATGTCGAGTATAAGGGCTCTGGAAGCCACCAGATGTCGTTAAATACTTGAAACTACTACTACAATCGTCGAGTTTCATTTTTAAAATTGTTGCTATCGGCAGGTGCAAGTCCAAAGCCTGGACAACGCAGGAGGCCGACGTTAATTATCTTTGTTATTGCACAACTTTGTTCGTATGTTGCTAACCTATCAGTCAGAATCGTTGCGGGCGCGATGCAAAAAGAAACAACACAGTGATAATAATGGGCGTGTTGTTCAAAGATATATATAGCGTAAAGATTTTATTAACAAAAGGTGTCCACTGATGCGGCGAGCTCGCCTGTTGTCTATTCAAATAATTTAAGATGTGTTGATACATTTATATATTATTGAGTTCATCTTGAATTACTACGTGCTATGTATAGGCCACTAAGCTATGTAGGCCTATTGTATTGTACTGTATTGCATTTGAAAATTTGTAAAATTCTGTAACAGTATAGGCTATTATAATGGGGCGCTCTCATCGTGACAGAGAATAAGATAGTCTTCAAGCAGCAGGCAGACGACGGAGAGAACCAAATCTTAGAGTGTAAAGAGCAAGAAAGGTTATTCCAATAGCAAGCATCCACAATAGCAAAGGCATAGCAGTCGTTGTCTGAGGGACAAAGAGATCTAAGCATTCTAAAAAAGCGGAGAGGATGAAGAGAAACAGCTGAGGTGGGCTTACACATCAGATCACAAAAGATACCTGAGAGCTCGTCCTTGCTGAGTTCTGCAAACCAAAAGCAAGCTCTTGCACTGGATAAGTTTTTTTTATGTGTAAGTTTTTTAAGACGCTCTTATCGCGTTGGCCTATATCTAACACACATTATGCAAGCCCACTTACACACACACTTACACACATTTACACACACACACACACACACACACACACACACACACACACACACACACACACACACACACACACACACACACACACACACACACACACACACACACACACACACACACACACACACACACTTAAAGTTAACCTGTAGAAAATTTAAAACTTTCTACACAATAATCTGCAACTGAAAATGATAATAGCTAAATAGTTTTTAAAGAATCATGTGAATTAGCACACTGATATTTTCTATCTTAAGTACTATTTAAACAGTTTTCTACAGGTACTATTTACTATTCTATTTAAATAGTCACCCTGACTATTTATTCCAACACTTACACACAAACTAGCACCAAAACACACCAACACCATTATCTCAGGGAACTGACATACAGTAATATGCCGCAATATTAGTTTAAATATGCCATTGGCCTGATTACGTCAGTCTTATTTTGTTACGTAATAAAGAAAGATAAACCGATTGAACGGAAGAAGAAACAGCACGTAATTATAGATTCTGTGAAGACAAATTTAAAGGTGTCGAAGCAGGTTAACATTATTAGTCGTATTTATTTTAACGACAGCATATTACGTCAAAGGCAGTTGATTTTCGATAGAAAACAGTTCTTCCAACAGCCACCACTGTGGTCATGACGCTGTGTTATAACATATATGTTGATGGTCTCCCTCCTCAAAAATAGCAGCTTGGGACTGGTACTGCCGCTCAATAGCCAGGATAAAGAAGAACGCGCTTGGGGATGAAGAAAGGGTGTCTAATTTTGCACACGAGATTGTTTGTTGTCATTCTAGATATTGTAAGATGTATAGATATGTTCTTATATTACTGTGTTCACCTTGATTTTTAAGGTGCAATATGTAGGCCAATATGTCTATGTAGTTTATTATCTAACTTACATTTAAAGAAAACTTTGTCAATGCGCATATCTAACACAATTATGGACACGCACTGACACACAATTAGGCAAACACTAAAAACTGGTGTGTAAGTCTTACACACCAGTTTTGGGTACTAGTTAAATAGTTAGTACAATTTGTAGAGTGTTTAAATAGTTCACTACTGTTTACTTCGTTATTTAAAATATCTGTATAGAATGACCCATTGAAATATGTATTTCATTAATATGTGCCTATTTACTTTTTGATACAAATTAAATAATTAACCATAAGTGGAATAAATTTTAATTCCATCCAATGCACAAGTAGTGAGACTATTTAGTAACCAGTTGTCTGCCCGTAATAATACCCTCTCAAAGCCCTACCTGCACCTCACCGTGGTGAGAGGGTGAACAGCCAAGTAGGGGATAGCCTGGTGGGGCTATACCATCAGTGGTGAAGACCTTGGTCGAAGACCTTGGTCGAAGAACCACCTTGGGCGTTTCGCGAGGTGGGAAGGCTCACCAGGAACCCTGAAACAGCTGGCCAACGCAGGAGGCAGGTGTTGGAAGGACACCTCAGACCGGAAGAGGCCAGAATGGCCCAACGATCTCCTTACCCTACCAGGAGAGGACTGGTCACCGCCTGGCAAGAGACCAAGAAACTCTAACAAAATAACGTACTGGAAGACATAGAAGACAGAGGATGGGACTTAAGAAGGGCAATAGAACTCGCAAGAGACCGACCGAAATGGAGAAGTTTTGTTAGAGCCTCATCGTCAGCGAATACTTGACGGAGGAGAAAGAAAGAAGAAAGAATAATACTGTAAATTTATTCGAATCTTTGGAATAATGCTTCCATTTACCGAATCGAACAGTTAACCATATTTTCAGTTAAAGTAACATGAAACTACAAACAAAAACGGCAATACATATTTTCACAATGCGTCTTTCAAATTGTCAGTTTCAGTTACATGAAACTATTTACAAAACGGGAAGCAATCAATTATAGCCATATAAATTAGCAAAGAATTTCTTCGATGATGATTTATGTACACGAGGAACAAAAGAAATAGCATAAACTGCAATCGAAAGTCGGTCTATTGAGATTAGTCACTCGAGCGCCATCTACGGGTGTCCGGTGCTCGCTCGCTACTTAAGCCCCCTCTAGCAGTGTCTGGTCATTACACTTTAGCGTAACATTACACAAACACAAACAGAAGGACATAAGCTTATCTGTTCTTCTTCTTCTTTTTGGTTCTCTGCCTTGTTAGGCAGGTTCGTACGTCCAATTTCGCCATTCATCACGTTTTCTGGCTCTTTCCTTCAGTTTGCTGTAATCTTCCTCCATCATCCAGTCCAACAACATCATTCTCGGTCTTCCTCGTGTCTTCTTCCCCTCCATTCTTCCCTCAATTATAATTCTTAGAAGGGAGTCTCCCCTCATGATGTGGCCCATCCATTTTCTTTGTCGGCTTCTTATTATCCCTATCATGGATCTTTTTTCGTCCACCATTTGTAGTATGTCTTCATTTGTCCTCCGATCCGTTCTTATATTATATTAATTCTCAGCAAAAGGAATCAACTTATACAGTTGGTGTAACTTAAAGTTAACCAGTGCAACGTTGCAAGCTTTCTAAACAATTATCTGCAACTGCAACTGATAATAGTATTAAAATAGCCATTTGGTATTTGCAATAGGCCACAGCTATTTGTTATTTCAAATTCTTTTAAAATAGTTTCCTACAGGTACTATTTACAATCATATTTAAATTGTAAGCCAGACTATTTATTCCAACACTGTTACACACTAATACATACCAACAATAGGACAGTTAGGTCAAGAAACAGACGGACGGATGGATACACGGACTGAGAACAATATATTGCAATAGTAATTAATGCCGTTGGACTGAGTAATTAGTTGCGATTTAGTCTTTATATTGTTACCAAGAACTACCAATTGAATAAAGAAAAATTTTATATGCAGTCCTTAAACATCAATTTAAAGGTGTCTAACCAGATTAGCAGTTGTGGCTCTATTCAGTGTTTAACGACAATTGTTTCAAAGACCGTTGACGTAATAGGATATCGTTAAACAGTTGGATTAAAAAAGAATATACGTGCCCATAATTATTTACTTACTTACCTAAATACCAGAAATAATGATCCTATGTCTTTAGACTTTTATATTGGTATTTAACGACTATTTATATTTTGTTTAGCTTACGTTCAATCTTATGTCTGCCACGGACCATGCACAGTTACCCAGAAATTATTTTAGGTATCTAAACAGTCTTTTTGGAGATTTATCAGATTGGTGGTTTTTCTGTTTAACGACTAGCTGTGTGGTATCAAAGACCATTAGCGTCGACCTCCTCCTTTATCCAGGTTTGGGACTGGCACTGTCAGAAAGCAAACAGTGCCGGAGTTAGGTAAACAAGGAATATTAATGACAGACTTAAGCTCTGTTTCTGAACCTTTTTGTGGTGTCTTTCGGACGAAATAAATTTCTCGTTTTCTTTGCATTGTATACATTTTCGAATTGTCGCTAATTATTCTTGTGGTTGATGACCCTGACAATCACTAGATGTCGTTAGACACCGGAAACAACGAATAATGGTACGCTCTGCTCAGACAACTTATATAGGTTTAAAATGACGTCATATACTTGGCAGTTTCGTTTAATCTCCAATCGTCAAAATGATAAGGATTAGATGAGTGTTAATAACGATCCTGGCAGCCACAAAATGTCGTTTAACACCGGAAACTACTAATAATGTTACGATCGGATTCGACACCCTTAAATAGGTTTCAAAGACGTTATATGCCTAAAGTTTCTGTTAACAGCTATTGTAGGTGTTTAATATTGAGCTGTAATATGCCAAACACTAATCTTTGTCGGCGGCAACGGCCTATGTTGTCATAAGCTGCCGTTAAACTGTGGACACACACAACAGCTATTGTGTAAAATGGCGATTCGTACTTCATAGATAACTTTAAATAAGTCAACGGTCTTTGTGGCTTTAAGATGTCATTATACATTTGAGTACAATGGCTAAAGAGCAGAAATCAGCTTCAGAAGTGGATTCTATTTTGAACATTTTCCTGTTATCGACGTCAACGGACATTCAGTTAGTTAATAAGACATATTCGTCAAACTCGTGGATCCAAGTCGTTCCGAAATTTCAAAGGGTCAAATTAAGTTGACATAATTTTATATGAAATTCTGAAATGATAATAGTTCTAGGAATGATCACAAGAATTATGTTGTAGATGATCGATCCTCCTACTCCTCCTCCTCCTCCGCATCCTCCTCCTGTCTCCGTAGCCGTGCAGCCGCAGTAGCCGAAGTCACCGGCGGCGGAGGAGGCCACTGATGGACACGTCGTCCAGAAGCGACCTCCTCCTCGCAAGATGGCGTTGTCCTTCGATGGAAACGTCTTGTTTAGTTTGTCGCAGCTGCGCTGGCTTCCCGTCATCGAAGCATTCAGCAGATCGCGTCTTGTGATGACGGTTGGATGCTTAGACGACGACAGAGGACTCTGACGATGTCTACAAGGAACCAGTGGTTGAACCAGTTGTGAAAATGCAAATGTAAATTTAGATGTAGTATTAATGGTGTAAACATGATTGTTACCGTAATTGTAATTGGATGTCTAATTACAAGTTTTATTTGACAGTGTAATTGTAGTATTAATTGCGGTTGTGATAGTGGTTTTAGCTGTAGTATTGTAACTATAATTTCCGTACTCTGGTAATGCCATTCCCAAGCCGGGAGTAAGGAAGAGGCCAGCGTCTTCGGTCCTGGAAGCCATAATATGACGTTAAACGCTGGAAACTAGTTATCCTATCGGCATATTAATATCTTACAATAATATTATTGTAATTATGTATTAAACCACAGCACCGGTTAGAAATGTTCGAAATAACTACACACCTGTTTAAGCATTATTATGGCCATATAAGTAAAGACGAGTGGTAATGTTCAGAATAATTAAACACCTCTTTTAAGTGTGATATTCGCCCTATAAGTAATTCTCATTTCGACGTCGAATCACTGCTTCGTTCTTCATATTTAATATCAAACGAGAAGTTCTGATTAAGCAACCAGATGATAAACCTGATGTAATGTAATGTAAATGTGAATCTAGAGATAAATTTGGACTTAAATTTAGGTGAGTATCCGATGGTGTAGTGGTTAGCTTCTAATCGAGAGGTTAGGGCTCACATCCCCGCTAGTGAAGAAATTTGAATCGAGATTTCTGCCCAATCTGCGCCCCTATTAAACTCACCTACTATGAGTGCACTGACCGTACACTGTCGGTGGGAAGCCCTCTCATGGAGAGGGTAAGAAAGTGAAGTCGCTAACAATTCATAACCATGGCTTGCTTATTCTTCTTCGATGTACTTGTAACTGAAGGTCTGATTAATGTTTAATTGACAGTGTAATTGTATTTGTAATATTGTATTGTATTGTATTGTATTTATAAATTTATAAAGCGCCTCTCACAGTGAACACCAATCAGAGGCGCTCCCAGTGCGAAAGACTCCGAGCGAAAAGAGTGGTCTTAAGACAACGAAAAGAAGCACCTGGCCCCCCAGATAGCATCAAAGAACGGGTTGATGAAGGGAGTTGGTTCCATAGTGAAGGGCCAATGAAGGCAAACGCTCGAGATTTAGCCATAGTAGTCCTCGCTCGTGGGACAAGAAGGTCATGGCGATCAAGTGAGCGAAGCGGACGGTGAGAAGTGGCGGAGATAGGCCGGCGAACGAGGCAACAGAGGTATTTGGGAGCTAGGCCAGAATAAGACCGGCAGACAAGAACAAGGACCTTGAGCTGGATACGAGCAGTGAGAGGGAGCCAGTGAAGTTGTTCCAACATATAGGAGGAGATGTGCGAGAAGCGAGGCAGTCGAGCTATCAGCCTGGCAGCCGCATTAAGCACAGATTGAAGAGGGGAGAGGCGCACTTTGTTTTTGTGATAGTAATTGTAATTTTAGCTGTAGTTGTAATTATTATTTCTATTTACGAATTTATTTATCGCCACTTCTGAAGAGATAATCAACAAGGGCGCTCCCAACCTAAATTATACACCCATAAAATGTCTCCACCCATGAAATTATGCCAATGTGCCTTAGATGTAACTTACCTCCGACAATTCCTGTCATCTGGTAGTGACTGTCCAAAACCAGGAATAAGGAGGAGGGCGACGTCAACGGCCCACTCACCCATAGCATGTCGTTAAACGCTGGAAACTACTATTGATATAATTATATCTAATATAATAATATTATGTATCAAGCCATAGTAACGGTGAGAAATGTTCAAAACAGTTGCACACCTCTTTTAAGTGTGTTACTCGCCATATAAGTAAAAGCAGAAAAGAAATAATGTATTCAACAACGGCAGAGCAATTGGATCTTGTTCGCAAAATAATTATCTCCTAAATCTGTTGTCAAAAACCAATGATTTTCGATCAATTTAGAAAAAATGGTATTGGCGAGTTTTCGATTGAAACTAGGCCAAGGATACCTCTTCAGGATTTGTTACTTTAAGTTCCCCTGTAGAGAAAGGTTTTCTACTGAGCAAATGGCGGCGTCTGTTCGTCGTTGTCATGATTAGGTAAAAGGAAAGATGTGAGAATGTGTATTATAGTTAATTCGTACAACGTTTGGATGCGGTTTATATCTATCTTTAATTGATTACTACTAAACTTATCCTTACGAACTACACGAAAATTATGTATACGGATTGCAACGTTTACGGATTATATACGGGATTATAGAATTAGATAATCTTTCAAACTATCAAAGTAGTTTGAATCATCATCAACATTTACAATAAACCGAAATATCTAAAAAGCTCGAATATTAGATAATAATCTAATATGAAAGACGCAAAGAGGAAGCGTCCTTTGAACTCATCGTCCGTTTCATCCAATTCAACTGACTTCCTTCAATCAACAAAACTCTTCTGTGGATACGGTTGTAGTAATAAATTCTAATTGCAAATTTATATTGCGCCACTTAAGAAAGAGAGAGACTCGTCAGTGGCACTCCAGACCTGAAACATGATCGAAGTGAATGATCTTCAATATAAAAAATAAAAATGCAAATCTCCGACATCTTTTACTCACAAGCAGATATTAAGGCAAGGTAGGCTAGATATAATGCATGGTATGGTAATTGAGGTTAATATAAGGTAACGTCAAGGTAATGTAACGTAGGGTAACGTAGGGTAAAGGTTTGGTATATTATATAGTGCCAGATGTATTACTTGATGTCGTTAAACGATTAATATTACATTACTAGACTTATTTTGACACCTTTCGGACGATATAAATTCCTAGTTTTCTTTGCCCTGTATACATTTTCGAATTGTCGCTAATTAATCTTGAGGTTGACGACCCTCAAGATGTCGACGTCAACGGCCTTTGAGGTAATAAGACATATTCGTTAAACTCTTGGATCCAAGCCACTCGCCATCCTTCAAAGGATCATGTTACATGTAAGTTGACATAATTTTATATGAAATTAAGAAATGATTTTAGTTCTAAGAATGATCACCTGAATTATGTCGTTGATGTTACTAATAGGCTTGATCATAAGATTGTTACTCGTGAGAATGTCCAAAAGAATGTTTATGAGAATGATCATAAGAATGACGTTGATGATTGTACTTATGAATATGATTCTAAGAATGAGGTTGTTCAAAATCTGAGTTCATCTGGTTATATAGTTCCCAATGATAATTATATGGAAAGTGGCATACTAGTCAAGAATGATAATAATTAATCAATCAAAACTTGAATCAAATGTCTCCCTTGGAGTTCTGAACCCAAGACTAGAGCAAACAAACCATAAAGATGCATCCAAGGCATTATGACCCAAGCGGAAGAACAGAGAATAGGAAGTCAGTACAGACTGTCTGTTCATGGTATGCCTATAATGACTGCTGAATCAAATACGTTGATAGAGCATAGAGCTCAAATTAATACACTTGTTTCTATAAATGATTCTTCTAACCCTGCAAATTGTAGGATAAATCGTAGGCGGGAGCAATCAAAAACATAGCTTTAGAGAAGAACACACCCCCTCACTTGCCTTGACAAGGAAACAAAGATAAGATTTCAAAACAACTTATCAGGGCAGTCTTTGTGACTAGTGAAGAGAATATCTTACACAAGCTATTCCGCACTATGTCTGTGAAGTCGTTTGTTGAAGTTACGGCCTGTCCGCAGCATAGTTATTTGAATTACTTGCATTGTAGGTGAGTCAATATTATTCTGTGATGTTTGTAGTTACAAAGGATTATATTCGTTTGAAAATCTTCTGTGGTTTACTGTTTAGTTTTTAGTTGCTCTTTAACGACCATGTGTCGTTACAGAGATGATTAGTGCCCTCCTATTCCTCCTTTCTACATGCTTAGGACTGGCACTGACACATTTAGGCGGAGTTTCACTATTATATTCAACCTTGAAGTATACATAATCGCTTTTAATCCAAAGTTTAACGTTATCTTATGACACCAATGGCCGTTGACGACAAAACAGACATTTACAATTCAATCACAATGTCATTACCGTTTGAACGAAATTTTCGACTATATAGTATATGTGGAATCTATTTGAGGGTGTGGAAGTGAAATAGAAAATCATTATTAGTATTAAGGTTTTAACGACATCTTTTGATTGTCAGGGCCGTATACGTATTACGTATTACGTAGTCGTACCTTACCTATACAAGTCGAGGAGGAGGTCTACAGTCTAACAACTGGCAGGTAGACAGACTATGCTTTTGTAGCAATTTGATTGTAACCCAGCATTGTTATAATGCAGTTATTAACAAGTTATTTAGCAGTAAATTAATAATTAGTTTAATTGACCGCCGGATGATCGTCAAAGCAACAGCGGCGATGACGAGTCCGACAAACATTGCCAAGACAACGATTATCATAACAGCCAGACCTATGAAAAAAGAACAAACATTGCCATGACAACGATTATGATAATAGCCAGACCTAAGAGATAGAGAACAAACGTTGCCATGACAACGATCATCAAAAACAACCAAATCTACGCGCTGAAGAAAATACGTTGCCATGACAACGATAATTACAATATTGTATTGTATTGTATTTGAACACTTGTTATAGCGCCCCTACCAGATTTCCTATTCAGAGGCGCTCCCGACTACTGCGCGAACGCTGAATCGGAGTTTCACGCTATATAAAGTGTACATTGTATATTTATTTAATTATGTAAGCATGCATGTAAATCATGTATCTTTATGCATGTATGTATTATGTGCATGAATTTATATATCAATGTACACTTTATATAGCGCTATACATAATGTATGAATCGTGAGGTTCAATCATTCCATTTATCTAGCTTCTTTGGGGGGCCCGATAGCGCATTGGATAACACACTGGCAAGGAGAGCGAGAGGTACCGAGTTAAAAGTCCCGTAGGGCGGACGTGCTTTGTAGGCTGCTATTAGCGCCGTGTATTGCAGGCTGTCTGTTCTGTTAGTAGTTAAGATTTATATCTTCTGTCATTAGTGTTCTTGTGAATTGTTTCAATTGCATAACTGTACACTGTAACCGGTTGCAGTTTGTCAACCGGATTGTTTCAATAAGGCAAACATCGAGTTATATATATTAACTGCAAACACTGCGAGATGCAGAGATACTTATGCAACGCAGTGAACACAAGATACTTATAGCGTCCTAATCACACCATTAAAAGGTGTCTAAACATAGCCTAACACAGGTAGGGTACTGATGGAGTTACGTATACAATGCAAAGAGAAGAGAGATAAGAGAGCAAGGTAGTAATTATAATTATAATACAAAGAAAGCAAGAAACTTATTGTTTCCGAAAGACGCTCGATTAGAATCTTTAAAACGTTATAGACTTTTAGCCATTATTCAGAAATTGTGCGCCTTTAAGTTTTTTAAATTTTCATTAGCGGGATTTTATGTAATAAGATGACGTTAAACCTTGGAATAAAAAATCCAAATAGAAAAAGGCAGACCAGATTAAACACCGGCGCTATATCAAATAAAGTCCGCAATAGTCATGTTGTTTTGTCCGTTCCACTGCCAGGTCAGAATCCGGGAAGGTCAAGCCAAGGAGACAGCATGGTGTAACGGTGGCAATTGGTGATGAAGTTGGTCGTGTGGTGGCGCAGGAGTAGAATCAGGATAGGAAAGCTTGAAGAGTTCGGTTTCAAGTCGTGAGTGGAAAGCAGCAGAGGACAGTGCAAGCAAAGGACAGGTTGAGTTAAGAGGCGAGATAGAAGGATGAGCAAACTGACGGAGGTCTTTTGGGAGTTCATTCATGCAGCTTAATCTAAGGAGCGGTTGCAGAATTTGAGGGATTATCAGACTGGAGGCCAAGATAGAGAAAGATATGATGATGAGCGAGTAGACCTGGATTTTTTGCTGGTGATTAGCTAGGAATGTTAGAGGGTTTAGATGTTTGAAGAAGATTATAGGTAAGAGGTACACTTTTGTAACGAATGCGCTGTGGTACTTTCAGTTAATGAAGTTATTTGAGAACTGTACAGAGGTTATGTGGTGATTGTTTAGTTTGGTGACTGCGCAGAATGAGCGTTCTGGACTGTTGGCAGGCGTTTCATTTTAGAAGAGTCGATGTTCCAGAAAATGGAGTTACAGTAGTCTAATTTGGAGTGAACAATTGAGGTGGCTTTATGCAGGCTCTCTTGCAATCAAGTATCTCAGGCGCAGTCGACGAAGGTCATCAATGTGAATATAAAAGGTGGATCAGGAAGATTGATGAATGCAGGAAGCTTAAGAAGAAGCCCATTCTAAAAGACATCGTATGACCGCTGAGGTCGCCCTCCCCTCTTTCCAGGCTTTGGACTGACACTGCTAGAGTTTGAGCGTAGACACATTTGAATAATTTCCTAGAACCGTTGATTTGACCTAATCTTCAATAGTAGGCCTAATGTTGTGTGATGAAATAGCCTACTGACGAACAAGCGATTGAGCGAAAATGTCGAATATATAGCACCGGCATAAAATTATTTAAAGGTGTCTGCGATCATTTGGTCATTATTATCATTGTGTTTATCCGGATAATTCAATGTTCTCACTACTGACATCACAGAGTTTTCCGAATTGCTCAGTAAATTAAAACGGACGATTATTGCTGTAGTTTCAAGTGTTTAACGACATCTGGTGACGGCAATGACCGTTAAATTCGACTTTTCTCATAAACCAATTTAATTATCGGTTTGGTTCAAAGATTAACATCTTATGGCAAAAAACGTCGGTGACGATTAGGCAGAAATAGACTAATTACAATTCATCTGTTTTCCTTCTTGTAATTTTACGCCGATGTTAGAAATGATGGAATCTCTTCTCATTGAAATTAAATCTAATCGAGTATTGATAAAGAATGCTTTGCCTTGAAGCGGTCGACGTGAGGACCTTGGTAACCGCAAAGATGTCGTTACACATTATATAGTTACAGAAACATTTATAACGATATACAAGGCTCTGGTAGTATCCCGTGCTAAAACAACATCTTCTGGCTCTCAGGGCATTTTTAACGTCAACCTTACTTTTAATGCCTGTAAGAAGTTGCGGTTGTGACTGCTTGGTTTCATGATTAAACGAATATTGATTGATTACTTCATAATTATTTCAACCGGGAAAAAAGAAATCACTAGTAAACATTGAGTGTGTCCACAGTTTAACGGCAGCTTATGACAACATAGGCCCTTGCCGCCGACGAAGATTAGTTTTGGCATAATTATTACAGCTCTTAATTTTGAGCGAAATGTTCAATTTATTATAACGTCCGATAAATGCCATATAAAGGTGTCTAAGCAGATCGTAACATTATTGTTAGTTTAACGACATCTTACGACTTGCAGCGTCGTTCAAGTCAACTAAATCAATTCGTGAAGATCTGGCTGTTACTTTAAAAACTTGGTATTTTCTGAAGCAAGTGGCGATTGGAAACAGTTTTAGTTCAAAGTTTTAAACGTCGGCCCATTACATCAATGAACTTTGACGACATTTTGCTATTTCTCGTAAATTTCCTCTGCAGCCTTTCTCATTATTGCTGGAATTTTTCTTTCGGAACTCTGATGATAGCTTGAATTTTCCTTAAATAGCCTTTGACCCATGCCACCCGGGTATAAAACAGGAGCACAGTTGGTTATTTGCTGCTTAACGACGCTTTCATAACAATATGATTCACGTCGCCCTTCTCGTTTATCCAGGTTTGGACATTGCTAGACTAAAGTAGTAGTTTTCTGTTTTAATGACATCTTATGGATACTATGTCCGTTTTATTTACCCTTCTTATAAAGCCAGGCTTCGGACTGGCGCTCCCAGAGTATGAGGAGTATAGAAGTTAAATTATATTTCTGTGTTATGCCAAAACGAACGGTGTGAACTCTTCAAACTAATTAAAACCATTTCAAGTGAAATATTCGCGCCATAAGCAAGAGCAGAAGAGCTGCTCTTTATTATTTGACAATACGAATAGTGTGAACTGTTGAATAATATAAAGATAATTACACACCTCTTTTAAGTGTTATTATCGCGCTATAATAAGAAGCAGACGAGCGGTTCTGTATGTTCTGTTCAATTTTTTTTAGTGAGTCACAACGTTGAATCGTCTGTTGTCGTTGAGAAATCTGAAAGATCTGTTAACTTTTCTGAGAAATGTCTTGATGATATATTTATGTTGATCAGAAATGTGTTGATGAATCTGTTACAAGTGAGATGTGTATTTTCAGGTTGTAAGTGAAATAAAAACAAATGAAATATCAAGTGCAAATGTACTAAAACAAGAGGATGTCATTACCACAGATAAGTCCATGTTGTTACCCAATGAGGTTACAAATAAGGTAAACAAAAAACTACTAAAGAAGCTATTGAACGTAAGATCAGCAGTTATTCCCGTCCTACTATGACCGAGAAGCAAAAGAATCGCCTTAAGAGGGTTCAGCGTGTTTACAGATGACCTCCGAAAATACTTTAAACACGTTCTAAGGCAGGAGGGCGATTAGCAGCTGTAGTAGTCATTAAACAGTAATTACACTAACCTAACATGATGTTGTCGTCTGTTCGGATACCTCTAAACTATTATCATTATTATTATTATTATTATTATTATTCCAAAGTGTAACGTAATCTTACGACATCAAAGACCGTTGACGACAATTATTCAGAAACGTATGAAATGGATTGGTTAGTTAATAATAATAATAATAATAATAATAATAATAATAATAATAATAATAATAATAATAATGTTCCAGTGTATCTCAGTAGCTCTGCAACGGGGGAATGCCATTTGCCTCTCCGGAACATTGCCAACGCTCTCTGAGTTCTGCTGAGATGACTTTTCAGACAACAACAACAACAACAACAACAATAATAATAATAATAATAATAATAATAATAATAATAATAATAATAATAATAATAATAATAATAATAATAATAATAATAATAATAATAATAATAATAATAATAATAATAATAATAATAATAATAATAATAATAATAATAATTCCTTTGCTGAAACAATCCGGTTGACACATAGCAACCGGTAGGCTACAGTTTACAGTTATGCAATTGAAACAATTCATAAGAACGCAAACGACAGAAGACATAAATCTTAACTACTAACAGAACAGACAGCCTGCAATACACGGCGCTAATAGTAGTTGGCCCCTCCCTCTGGAACGGGCTCCCTTTGATGCTGCGCTTGCATCCCAGAATCCACTCTGAATCTTTCTATACTTGCCTCAAAACTGTCCTTTTCAGCCGTGCTGTGGTCGGGAGCTCTCCTGAGTAGTAACCTTGAAGGGGCGCTATATAAAACTTCGTAATGAATGAATGAATGAATAATAGCAGCCTACAAAGCATGTCTCTCCTACGGGGCTCGACCTCTCGCTCTCTACGCCAGATGTTATCCAATGCGCTATCGCCCCCCCCACCCCGTTGCTGATTAACGAAAATGTGTCGTAACGAAGATGATTAGAGGAGCCCTCCTGTTTTATCGAGGCTTTGAACTGGCACGACCACCAGTAAAAGAAGATGAGAAATAGAATAGCAAGAATTACTTATGCAATGCAAAGAAAACGAGAAACTTATAGCGTCAGAAAGACACCATTAAAAGGTGTCTAAACAGAGCCGCACCTTAATATCACCACCAGATCCATTATTTAACGACATAAAGTATTACATCTTACACTGTCCTTAAATTCGTCTAGGAGAAAAGTGAGCTCGAGAATAATGGACCCTGGAGCCACCAGATGTCGTTAAACATTTGAAACTACTGCTACAATCGTCGGATTTCATTTAATTGTTGCTATCGGGAGGTGCAACTCCAAAGCCTGGACGTTTATCATCTTCGTTATGGCACAGCTTCGTTCATATTATTATGTTGCTAACCTAATATTCAGAAACGTTAATAGGTGCGATACATGTCCGTGATTATATATAGCGTAAATATTTCGTAAATTAAGGTGTCCACTGATGCAGCCAGATCGCCTGTTGTCATTTCAAATAAGTTAACGTCAACAAATGTATGGTAGTAATAAACAGTGACAACAAATTATGAAATCTAAATAATTTACAATATAACATTATATGTAATGTAAGCTGCTGTTGAAAAGCCGTAAGGCTGGTAAAGCAAGTTCTAGTACGCAATAGTAGAAAGTTTGAGATGCACTGGATTAGACACCTTTAAATAGCTTGCCACAGAAGCTATATGTTCGAAATTTTTCTTCAATCGTTAATGATTGACGTTTTGTTGTTAGGGTGTAATATGTGAATGCTTTATAAGTTTGTTATTTTGAAGCCATTTGTATAATTATATTATACTAACATTGCTTGTTTGTAATGATTGATTACCTATGTAAACATTTATAACTAACCTAAGAATTTCATGTGAAAATAACATATAAAATTATAATAAAATTTAATAACCATTAAACTGAAATTAAAAATTAAAAGTGAAAGATTGAGAATCTCAGGTCAGATTGCAGTGCTCTTTTCTGTTCGTGTCTTTAACGTGTGGTGGGGAGCTGTCGTTTTCAATGTATGCCTATACATGTATTTTAATTATGATGTCTGGTTGCATTGAATGAAAAAAAATGTTTGAAAATTAAAAATTAAAATATAAATTTCATATCATAATTACAGGGTTTGTAAACCAATGCTGTTATATCATTGAATAGCTGGATTGGAAATCTCGTGTACATTATTGCTGTTTATCAGGAATCTTTTCATTTTACATTTAAACAAAATTTATGTGTGATAATTGCTGCAAAACAGTGTATAATTTTCCTGAAAGACCATCTTACAGTATATTATCTTATGCAAGTAACATTGCCATTAGTATCTGAACTATAATATTATGCTGATAAACGATGAATATTAGTGACATTGTAAAGTACTGTTTAGATGTTTTTAACTCTATCAATTTTGTTTTAACTGTAATGTACATAATTTTGTATTGTCGTCAACGGCCTTTGATGTCATACGATGACGTTAAACCATGGAATAACAAAAAATCGTTAATGTCATAAAACAACAGTACTGAAAATTTTTCATTTCGACGTTTTCGTGTCTCAAACGCAAAATTTCTATAGCACCCAAAAAGCTAAGTCGCGGGAACCAGCTATTTTACATTCGATCAGTCAAGATTAAATCTATGGCCGGGTGGGAGGGGTAAAAATTGTTTCAGGTTAAGATTCAAAGGGTCAGACGGCTAAGGTGGATGGTGTTTTCAGCAGAAACGATGAGGGAGGTAAGGGAAATTTATATACAAATATTATTGAGTTTAAAATATGCAATCGCTCCCACCTCCCTCAACAGCACAATGGATAAGGTCAGCGTAAACGGACTTGACACCGCCACCGACGCTACTCTGTTGGTGCCAGTCACAAGCCCGGATAAAGAAAGAGGATGAAGCCAATCATCCATGGGCGTAATGAAAAAATTTCGGAGGGGGTTTTAAGATTTAGTGGGGGATTTTCATTGGAGATGGTCGCGAAAATAAAAGGTTTTTTGGTATTTCACATGTTACAGCATATAAAAAATGTCGGAAACTTATTTGGAGGGGGGTCTGAACCCGTAATCCCCCCCAAAAAAATACGCCCATGCACTCATCATTCTCACGACACAGAGTCGTTAAAGAACAACTAACCTAACCAAGGTTAATATGATTGTTATGATCTGCTTAGAGATCTTTAAATAAATTTGATTCACAATTTCCTTCAATAGAGAGTTCATGACATTCTTTGCTCATTATAGACGTTTGATGAGCAATGTAGCTGAGAACTGCACAAAAGAATTTTCATTCCCATGCCAACGACTTTTGAAGCCTAAATACATGTGGTAAAACCTGGTAGAATCTCCTAACGTTGGAATTAAATCTCCTATAGATGAAGATTTCTTTGCATCAGAAGCTGTGGATGTGAGGGCCCTGACATCCACAAGATGTCGCTGCACAATAATTACAGCTTAAGATAGCTCTGGTAGAGTCCCGTTTTTGTGGCTGCAAGGGCCGATAATGTCAACCTTACTTCGTATATTAATTTAATGAAACTTTAATCAGTGGACAGATCAAGGTTAGTAATGAAACAAGGATGAGTTGAAAATGTCAGTTATATATAGCATCCATTGAAAGATAACAAAAGGTGTCTTAGCAGATAGGCCCTAGTATCATTATTCGTTGTATTTTGAGTGTAACGAAATCTTTCGGCTAGTACCTACTTCAACAGCACCTATACGATAAGGTCAACATTATGGCACTTGGCACGCTACTTGGCCGGTTTGAAGCCAGGATAAAGGAGGAGGGCGACGCGAATCATCTTTGCCATGACCCGGCGTCGTTAAAGAGCAACTAACAAGTCATATTTTCTAAATATTTTCTAAGTCATATTTTATAATTATTTTCTAAGTCATATTTTCTAATTATTTTTCTAATTATTTTCTAAGTCATATTTTCTAACTATTTTCTAAGTCATATTTTTCTAAGTCATATTTTCTAATTATTTTCTAAGTTATATTTTCTATTTATTTTCTATGTCATATTTTCTAATTATTTTCTAAGTCATATTTTATGAGAAAATATGACATAGAAAAAAATTAGAAAATATGACTCAGAAAATAATTAGAAAATATGACTTAGAAAAATAATGAGAAAAATATGACTATGAGAAAATATGAAAATAATTAGAAAATATGACTTAGAAAATAATTATAAAATATGACTTAGAAAATAATTAGAAAATATGACTTAGAAAATAATTAGAAAATATGACTTAGAAAATAATTAGAAAATATGACTTAGAAAATAATTAGAAAATATGACTTAGAAAATAATTAGAAAATATGACTTAGAAAATAATTAGAAAATATGACTTAGAAAATAATTAGAAAATATGACTTAGAAAATAATTAGAAAATAATTAGAAAATATGACTTAAAAAATAATTAGAAAATATGACTTAGAAAATAATTAGAAAATATGACTTAGAAAATAATTAGAAAATATGACTTAGAAAATAATTAGAAAATATGACTTAGAAAATAATTAGAAAATATGACTTAGAAAATAATTAGAAAATATGACTTAGAAAATAATTAGAAAATATGACTTAGAAAATAATGAGAAAAAATGACTTAGAAAATAATTAGAAAATATGACTTAGAAAATAATGAGAAAATATGACTTAGAAAAAAATGAGAAAATATGACTTAGAAAATAATTAGAAAATATGACTTAGAAAATAATTAGAAAATATGACTTAGAAAATAATTAGAAAATATGACTTAGAAAATAATTAGAAAATATGACTTAGAAAATAATTAGAAAATATGACTTAGAAAATAATTAGAAAATATGACTTAGAAAATAATTAGAAAATATGACTTAGAAAATAATTAGAAAATATGACTTAGAAAATAATTAGAAAATATGACTTAGAAAATAATTAGAAAATATGACTTAGAAAATAATTAGAAAATATGACTTAGAAAATAATTAGAAAATATGACTTAGAAAATAATTAGAAAATATGACTTAGAAAATAATTAGAAAATATGACTTAGAAAATAATTAGAAAATATGACTTAGAAAATAATGAGAAAATATGACTTAGAAAATAATTGGAAAATATGACTTAGAAAATAATTAGAAAATATGACTTAGAAAATAATTAGAAAATATGACTTAGAAAATAATTAGAAAATATTACTTAGAAAATAATTAGAAAATATAACTTAGAAAATTATTAGAAAATATGACTTAGAAAATAATTAGAAAATATTACTTAGAAAATAATGACCTGAAAATAAGACTTGGAAAATAATCAGAAAATATGACTTAGAAAATAATTAGAAAATATAACTAAGAAAATAATTAGAGAAAATATGACTTAGAAAATAATTAGAAAATATGACTTAGAAAATAATTAGAAAATATGACTTAGAAAATAATTAGAAAATATGACTTAGAAAATAATTAGAAAATATGACTTAGAAAATAATTAGAAAATATGACTTAGAAAATAATTAGAAAATATGACTTGAAAATAATTAGAAAATATGACTTAGAAAATAATGAGAAAATATGACTTAGAAAATAATGAGAAAATATGATTTAGAAAAAATAATTTTCAAATACGATTTTAGAAAATAATTAGAAAATATGACTTAGAAAATAATGGAAATATGACAGAAAATATTTTCTGCAAATATTTTCTTAAGTTTCAATTATTTCTAAGTCATATTTTAAAATCATTATTCTAAGATATTTTCTAATTATTTTCTAAGTCATATTTTCTGATTATTTTCTAAGTCATATTTTCTCATTATTTTCTAAGTCATATTTTCTAATTATTTTCTAAGTCATATTTTCTAATTATTTTCTAAGTCATATTTTCTAATTATTTTCTAAGTCATATTTTCTAATTATTTTCTAAGTCATATTTTCTAATTATTTTCTAAGTCATATTTTCTAATTATTTTCTAAGTCATATTTTCTAATTATTTTCTAAGTCATATTTTCTAATTATTTTCTAAGTCATATTTTCTAATTATTTTCTAAGTCATATTTTCTAATTATTTTCTAAGTCATATTTTCTAATTATTTTCTAAGTCATATTTTCTAATTATTTTCTAAGTCCTATTTTCTAATTATTTTCTAAGTCATATTTTCTAATTATTTTCTAAGTCATATTTTCTAATTATTTTCTAAGTCATATTTTCTAATTATTTTCTAAGTTATGTTTTCTAATTATTTTCTAAGTCATATTTTCTAATTATTTTCTAAGTCATATTTTCTAATTATTTTCTAAGTCATATTTTCTAATTATTTTCTTAGTTATATTTTCTCATTATTTTCTAAGTCATATTTTGTAACTCCTCCACTTCCCGTACTCTTAGTAGTGCTAGTCCTAAGCCAGCAAACTGGGGAGGGGTAGGTGGTTGACACCACTCCGGCATTAAGAGCAGAAGATCAGCATGGGCGCGGGTGGATTCCCGCTACCCTCCCAAAATGTCCAACTCAGCCATCAATTCGCTAGATGGCGTTGGCAAAATGATAAGTTGGACAGATGGGAGCCTCGCATGGCTGCCATGCAGTTTAATTCGATTCCTGTATTTATCTTTAACATCCTTTTATATTATGACTCGTAATCTTGCTGCGGTGTAATAAGAATCTTCGTTTATTACTTCAAACTGACTTCAAACTGACATGACCTCAATAAGATTACATGACATAGGAGGAATAGATGATTAAAAGTTTCACGGCAGTCGATATTAACTGCATGGTATCTTGCAAGGCGTCCATCAGCCCTTCTGGGTCTAGACTCTAGAAGGTATCGAAACCGCGTCCTTCTGATCTTCGTGCAAGCGTTTTGCCAATCAGCCATCTCATCGCTCTATTGCATCATCCAGTTAAACACTGTTGTGTCAGTTGCAATTTATAATACACACAATTATAGGCCCTATCTTGAATAAAAGAGGAGGGCGACGCTAGATATCATTAACACATACCAGCGTCGTTAAATAGTGACCAACTTACCATAACGTAATAATGTTGTCATCCATTCGGATACTTTTAAATTACTGTTTATCTTCCAAAGTTTAACGTCGTCTTTTGACATCAGAGGCCGTTCAGGACTATTAAGAAATGAATACAATATCTTTATTTAGTTGCATTTTAATGACACTGTGTCACAACAAAGATGACAAGCGTCACACTCCACCGCCGTCCTCCGCTCCTGGGACTGGCACAACCACAGGAATAGTTATTCTTAGAGAGGCGTTATATAAATCTTTAGATACGATACACGTAGTGACGTAGGGAAGTATGTGTACAATACAAAGAAATCAGGAGAAAGGAGAAGTATCCAGTAACTTACGCAATGGATGGATCCACAGTTTAACGGCAGCTTATGACAACGTAGGCCTTTGCCGCCGACAAAGGTTATTTTTGGCGGTATTGCGGCTCTTAGATGCTACTTACTTACGCAATTCCAAGAAAAGAAGAAACTTATAGCGTTCGATAAACACGATTTAAAGGTGTCAAAGCAGAGCCTTATTATAATCATTAATAATCAAATAATCATACATTAACGACATAACGTAATACTTCTTTCGATAAATATAATGTATAATTATATATAAATATATATATATATATATATATATATATATATATATATATATATATATATATAATGTATATGGCAGATTTTAAGAACCTCGAAACGTGATCAGAAAAAGCCATAATTATAATATTATTCAGAAATCGTGCATTGATAATATTCTAAATATTCTTAAACCATCAGTGGAATAAATTCAAATTCCATCCAGTTCACCAGTAGAGAGACTAATTTTAGTAATTTTCATCAAGAAGAGAAATCGCTTTTACAGTTGGACTTTCTTAAAGTTAACCAGTTGATAACCAGTAGAAAATTGCAAGGTTTATAAACAAGTATCTGCAACTGAAATCGATTATGGCTAAATAGTATTTAGAAATAGCCGTTTGATATTTATATAGTCCACAGCTATCTGCTATTTCAAATACTATCTAAACAGTTTTGTACACGTGCTATTTACTATTCGATTTAAGTAGTCACCCTGACTATTTCTTTGAACATTGTTACACACAGACTAACACAAACACATATCAACACTAATACCATGGGACAGACAGACAGACGTATGGAAAGACTGTTATAGATTGTAATACGCTTATTACTGATAAGATAAGTAATTGGCCGAATTATTTAGTAGCGATTTAGTCTTAAAAGTGTCTTACTCAGCTGAACGAAGGGAAAACGTTATATATATAGCCCTTAAACTCTAATTTAAAGGTGTCTAAGCAGATTAACAGTATTAGTCGAATTTAGTGTTCAACGACATCTGATTGCGTCAAAGGCCGTTGACTTCGATAGGAAACAGATTTTGAACAATTATTGTCACTGTCAAAATTTTAAGTTTCTCGAATATCGAAAGATTGGAAGCCATCAAAATGTGGATTTGACGAAGGATGGAAAATTACTTCTGTGGGAGACATAACAAACGAGGAAATGTTGGAAGATGAACCATCCGCACTAGCTACAATTAGGGAACGAAAGAGACAAATGATTGATCATATCCTAAGAGACTCACTCTTGATAACCGTCATTGAGGACAGAGTGGCTGGAGGATAAAAGGAAGACCCAGACTTATGCTACTGGACTGGATGAATGATGATGGATGTAAATGTAAATCTGTCGAGATTTCGCAGCGCCACGATTACGAATATACAAATGTATCAAATAAAGTTGCATATATTTTCAGGTTCTTAATACAGACTACGTACCGATGAATATATGCATATACCGTATAATGTGCACACACACACACACACACACACACACACACACACACACACACACACACACACACACACACACACACACACACACACACACACACACACACACACACACACACACACACACACACACACACACACACACACACACACACACACACACACACACACACACACACACACACACACACACACACACACACACACACACACACACACACACACACACACACACACACACACACACACACACACACACACATACACACACATATATATATAATATATATATATATCCATGAGACGTCGTTAAACACTGGATACTATTAATGATGTTACGAATTGCTTAGACACCTTTTAACAGTTTACAACGGACGCTATAATAAGTGACATTTTTTCGATCACACAATAGTCATCAATATTTAAGATATTAATTAATATGTAATCTTAAGGTCGAGGATAACGTCAGCAACAGTAGAAACTATTGATAGATATCGTCTAACTACGTTTTATTGTTGTCATTGGGTGATTGATGTCAGACAGAAGCCTGGATAAAGGAGGAGGGCGACGCTAATCATCTTCATTGAATTGGTTTAAAACTGGGGCTCATAGTTTTTAAAACTGTTAACTCTGGCCAATCACAATATTTAAAATCAGTTCCTATTCCCCACACTTATCAATGTTCAATGAGGTCATCTGATCATCTTTGCCTGGTCATACCAAAATCAAGAACTGTTCTTGGCAAACGAGCTTTTTCAGTATCTGGACCTACTTTTTGGAATTCTCTTCATGTGTCTATACGCTGTGCTCAGTCGCTTGTGTCATTTCGTTCTCGACTGAAAACTCTGTCTCTCTGTCTCTTACCGTCTGATCTTCTGGATATTGACCTGAATACGGCTTGGTTTTTGGCGTGACATCAGTTGATGCCTTGTGCATTAGACACTGGCGCAATAGAAGTTGCTAATGACAAAACATTGCATTACATTATATTTCATTGTAACACATCGTCGTTAAACTGTAGTAAGTAAGTAAGTAGTAGGTAAGGTAATCGTTATGTCAGTATATAGAAGGCAGTGGATGAGCTTATTGAACGTAATATTAGTAGCAGTTTCAGTTTTAACGACACTGTGTGATAACGAAGACCATTAGCGTCGCCCTCCTCCTTTATTCAGGCTTGGGATTGGCACTGACATTGAACGTGAAAAGAAAACAATATTGTATTAAGATTTATATGAAATGAAACAACACACTATTTAGACTGTTTTAAATTAGGCATCATTGTTTTCTCACGATGAGATTAATCGCAAGGTTAATCGCGATTAAAATTTGTAATCGCACAATAAATCGCTCTTAGAATTGTTATTCGTTGAACAGCAATAATTTTAACACTTGACTGCTAGATTCTTCTCGTTTAATTTTATTGTTGTTAACGCGTGGTGCTAGTCCAAAGTCTGGACAAAGGAGGAGGACGACGCTAGTCACCTTTGTTTTGCATCGTTAAAATGTTGCTAACCTAATAATCAGACTGTTGCGGACTCGACGAACACAGGATTATTACGTAATTGAGCGCGATGTTAATGTCTATTATAGCCTGCAATGTTCACGAAAAAAGGGTATCCACTGATGCCACGAGATAGTCTGTTAACATTCGAAATACTGTAAAGTGTTTAGATATTTTATATAATGCTGTAAACATCTTGATTTCTTACGCGTAATATGTTATCCATAATTTAATGTAGCTTATAATATTCATTCAGGGATTTACATTGCAACTCTTCAAGACAGCTACGAACTATGTAACGAATAATTATAACAAACACGCTGTTATCCGGTATGTCAAACACGCATAATATGCACACACTCACACCAACTTACGCAAACACATTATCAGTTTTGGGTACTAATTAAATGGTACCTTTGGAATTTAATTTAAATAGTTCATTGCTATTTATTTCATTGCTTGAAATAGTTTTGCAGAAGGACCAAATGAAATAGTGCTTAAATAGTATGTGCCTATTTACTATTTATTACAGATTCCAACCAGTAGCCTACACTAGTAGAGAGATTATTCATATTTTTTCAGTAATTCTCAACATGAAAACGAATAGCTTATACAACAGGAGTTACTTAAAGTTAACCCCAAAACACTAAAACACAAAAAAGTAGAAAATTGCAAGTCTTCCAAGCAATAACCTACAACTGAAACTGATAGAAGCTAAATAGTTTTTAAGCAGTCATTTGCCATTTGCAAAATCCCACAGCTATTTACAATTCTAAATACTATTTAGTAAGGTACCATTTACTATTGTACTTCAATAGTCGCACTGACTATTTATTCAAACACCGTTAAAGACATAATAACACTTACACTCACCAACACTAAAACCATTATCCCACGAAACAGACAGACATACGGACGGACACACAGACAGCAACATATTGCAAGAGTTATTTATAATATTTAACCAATTACTCAGTAGCGATTTTTAATTTTTTTCACGTAAAGAAATCCTGTGTAGATCGATTGAACGACAGAAAAACAGTATATATTGGGTCATTCAATATGAATTTAAAGGTGTCTAAGCAGATTAGCATTATAATAATTATTTAACGTTTAAACGACATCCAATTTCTTCGAAGGCCGTTGACTTCGTCAGATAACAGTTTTTGGGAAGTTCTCACTGTTATACAAGTTTCTTTAAACATCGCTTGGTTAGTTAATGACGTAGTGTTACAGGAAATATGATAGATGTCTCCCTCCTCTCCATTAGCTATAGGCTGTGGACTGGTACTACAGATCCAAAGCCGTGATTAAGGAGGAGGGTTCTCTTGGGACTGTTGTCATATGCACATAAAGCTGATGTATTTCTGTAATCGCTATATACGCTCCGTAATTTCGTGAGGTTATATGGATCCGAAATATGGTCCACGAGAAAGAAACCATCGAGCGATTGGAAGCCTTTGAAATGTGAATTTTCCGGGGGATGGAAAAATTGCCGAATGGAAGACATAACAAAAGAGAATGAGCAGGAAATGGTTGGGGAAGAAGAACGATCTA
Organism: Aporrectodea caliginosa; assembly: GCA_020284085.1. Taxonomy (NCBI): domain Eukaryota; kingdom Metazoa; phylum Annelida; class Clitellata; order Crassiclitellata; family Lumbricidae; genus Aporrectodea; species Aporrectodea caliginosa. The sequence continues at coordinate 196,743 of JACEVL010000308.1, forward strand.
TGATAGCTACAATATGGGAGCGAAAGAGAGAAAGGATTGGTGATATCCCGAGAGGAGATTCACACTTAATAACCGACATTGAGGGTAGAGTGGCTGAGAGGAAGACGCAGAGAGACGATATTGAACTGAATGTAAATGTTTCTAAATTTCTCGGCGTAAAACAAAAGCCGCGTCAGAAAAACCAGACTAAAACACCGGCGCTACATGAAATGAACTCCAGAATAGCCAGGTTATTTGGTCCGTTTCAATGCCAGGTCAGAATCCGGGAAGGTCAAGGCGAGGAGACAGCATGGTGCTACGGTGGCAATAGGTTATGATGGTGGTCGTTTGGTGGCGCAGGAGTAGAATCAGGATAGGATAGCTTGAAGAGTTCGGTTTCAGTGGTGAGTGGAAAGCTGCAGGAGAGAGTGCCAACTGAGTAGAGGTTAAATTAAGAGGCGAGATAGGAGGATTCGCAAACTCCAACACTACACTTCCTTTGGTAGTGCCAGTTCCAAGCCTGGAGAAAGTAGGAGGGCACAGCGTCGTCAAACAACAACTAACCAACCAAAACAATGGTCAACTCTAGTAATGTCCGTATTTCACATTCACTAAGGTAGACACAAATTATCCAAGCTGGTTCTACGTTTTCCGTAGAAAAAGCAGCGTGGAATAGCTATGGGGTGTGTCATACTCCACCTCACCCACAAAGGGTTAAAACGCTGATATCACGTATATGCAACGCACATACATCTATGTGCACACACTCACGCACACTTTCACAGACACACACACATCAGCTTTTGACACTAATGAAATGGCGAATACCATTTGAAAAGTATTTGAGTAGTTCATAACTATCTAGTTCATTTCTTAAAACAACCAACCTATTACCAGCTCGACCTTTTTATATTAGGTCGTAGGCCTAAGGTAAGTTTGACATCAACGGCCTAACAGTAAGAACACGACACAGAGCTCAAACATTATTAATAAACAGTTTTAAAGCAAAAAAGTATAGCCTAGTTGTTGTAAACAGTGACATTAAATTATTATGAAATCTAAACTTTAATAAAACAAATTATTTTATATAATGTAAGCTGATGTTGAAAAGCACCGCGAGCGGTAAGACTCATACAGAAAACACAGGTCCACAGCATCAGAAAGTTTGAAAATCATTGGCTAAGACACCTTTAAATAGAATTCAAATGACTCTATATGTTCGAAATTTTCGTTCAGTCGTTAATTGACTCTGCCCCAAATAGCAAATGAATGGATGGAGTGTAGGTTACGAGACAACGCGGAATCACGGTCAGTGTTGGACCACTGCTAAGTGAACGTTCTTAGAGGAAAACTTTACGGATGTTATGGATTTATCTCTATCAATCGAATTTTTCGCGTAAGTAGATAAATCCGAAATGCAAAACACGAAGTGATAAACGACAGTCTTAACTTGGTTGCAGCTGTGGGCCAGATGTTATTTCGATTTTTAACTCCTTTTTGTCGGGAATTATTCGAATAAAACCGACTTGAGAAATAATTTTCCACCGACGTTATCTTTTCGAAATAATTTTCGTTCAATCACTAATTACGTATGGAGTCGTGTATAGAGATTTCTGTCGTTGAGTTCTTTTGACGGACATTAATAGACCTTCTATTTCTTAATAGTCGCCCTATAAGCGAAGGCAGAAGAGCGGTTCTGTATGATAATTCACCGGGTTTTAATAATAATAATAATAACAATAATCATGACAACAAGACTAAAATAGAATAGAAACACAGACCCTTCGTTTCTAGTTTCTTTAAAAGACAAAGTTTTATATTATATTCGAGATAACAAATTTGGTCGTAATAGGCTAAGAAGATCTTGGGGTGGCTATATCCACGTTTTACACAAGGCGCAATTATAGCCTGTTACGGTCTGATTTTTATTATTTTATTCTTGCGATATCAGAACCGTGAGTAGTACATTGTGAAACGACATCTTGTGGCTGTCAAGGCTTTTGATGTCGACCTCCCTTCATCCAGGCTTTGCACTGGCACTATCAGAATACGAGCAGATAATTATAATCTTTAATTTCAATAATATTGTTGATGACTAGCGACTGAACAAAATATCGTACATATAAAATTGGTTTTCACTGATTAAAGGTGTCTATTCAGAACCTAACTTTATTAGTAGTATCCCGTGTTTAACTGGATGATTCTCAGCAGTTAAATTACAGATTTATCCAAATTGCTCCTCTGAGTAGGCTTCTTGAAGGGGCGCTATATAAATTCATGTAATGAATGAATGAATGCTCAGTTTTATAAAATTACACTAAACTGTTTAAAGACGTCAACGTTGAGCATTGCATAAAAAACTGAATACCAGTGTCCTATTTATACACGGCCTTGAAATCAACGTATGCTGTGCACACACTGCACAGTTGTGGCTGGTGGTATTTTCACCAGGTCTCGATGAGATCATTCAAGGTGAATAGCGTCGATCAAAATCTGTTTAAAATTGTCTGAATAGGCAAACGTACCTCCTTGTTTGACACAGTTCATTCGAAATGGAAAAGAAACAATAGCCTTGTTTTGATTGGTTATCGTAAAACTATTGGCAGTACATAGTTTAATAGCGACTTAGATTTTCTTGTGGATGCCAGAGCCGTTTAGTTCGACCATATCTTGTAAAATACTGTGAGAATTCAAATCATCTCAGCAATGTGTTGTTTCTATTTAACGACTCTGTGTCGTAGCAAAGATGATTCTACGTCGCCCTCCTTTTACTTTCTTGAATGTATCACCACCGGTTATTGTACGAAATGCGGATTATATAGCATCAATTAAAGCCTATTTACAGGTGTTTAAATATGTCACGGCTTTATACTGACTTGGTACCTGGTATCTTTAAAAATTTATCAAATCGATAAGTGCTATAGTTTGCTTTAATACTATTTAAAGGTGTCTAAGGATATTTTTGCTACATACAACTACTACGACTGCTAATGATTTAACTCTTATAGGTTTCATTCCGTCACTGCCTGTACACCAAAATGCGGTTAGCAGTTGGTTTTTCAATAAAGGATATACTTACTTACTTATTTAACGACTCTGTGTCGTAGTAAAGATGATTGCACTGTTTGTCAAGGATTTAGCTATCACTAATTCAAATTTCTGAAATGTTGTTTTAGGTGTCCCTAGTTAGCGGGATCTTGATCCCTTTTGGGACTCCTCTTGCGGCCAATCCTGATATTTTGTGTTAAATGTTATGTGATTTTTATTTGACATGGCTTCAATAAAAGAGTTTTGATTGATTGATTTGATTGATTCTACGTCGCCCCTTTTTCCGTCTTGAGTGTGTCACCACCAGCAATTGTATGAAATGCGATTTATATAGCATCAATTAAAGCCTATTTACAGGTGTTTAAATATGTCACGGCGTTATACTGACTTGGTATTTAAAAATTATCAAATCGATTATTGCTATAGTTTGCTTTACTACTATTTAAAGGTGTCTAAGGATATTTTTGCTGCATACTGCTACTACGACTGGATACTAGGCTAAATATTTCTGTCAGTTCACAGCGTTGTAAACAGTGATCTAACCTGACCTAGTAATCTTGCGATCTGTTCGGACTACTTTATACTATTACTTTTCCAAAGTTTAACGTCGCATTATGACATCAAAGGCCGCTGACGACAATAATTCAGTATTGCACACAATGGTTTGGTTTGTGTTGTTTAATGACACTGTGCTATAACAAAGGTGATTAGCGTCATTCTTCACCTTTATCCTGGATTGAGACTGGCAGATAGGGTGGATGCCGGAATTATTTATACAACGCAAAGAAAGCGCGATTGGTGTCGGAATGAAATACTTATGCAATGCAATGGATGGATCCTCAGTTTAACGACAGCTTATGACAACAGAGGCCGTTGCCGTCGACAAAGTTTATTTTTTGGCATATTAATGCAAAGAAAACGAGAAACAACTTGTAACCTTCGAAAGACACAATTAAAATGTATCAAAGCACAGTCATATCACTAATATTCACAATTTTCAGACATGACGTAATAATCTGATAGTATATCGAATTTAACAACCTTAAGACATGCAGAAATAAGCTATATAATTATTCAGATATCGTATTTGCATAATTTTTTGAATTGCCGTCAGCAGCCTTTAATGTCTCCCTCCTCCATTATCCATGCTACGAACTGGCACTACCGATCGAAAGCCTGGATAAAGGAGGAGGAGCGCTTGGGACCAGTAGGCTATCATTTGAAAATATTTTCTTTGTAGCGTTTTTGAATTATTTTGAAATATATTTTCTTCAATGTCCTGATGATAGTTCTGCGTATTCCTTGGCTAATTGCTGTTCATCGGCGATGTCATTACAATGATGATTAGCGTCGCCCTCCTCCTTTGCCAGGGTTTCGTACTGGCACTGCCAGACTACAGTATTAATTTTCTATGTTTAACAACATCTCTTCGAAGCCAGGGCCGTTTTCGTCGCCCTCCTTCTTTCTCCAGGCTTTGGACTGGCGCCTCCAGAATACGGGCAGTGCGCTGAGTTAATGGATAATTATTTTGTTGTTAAAGGCTTCATTAAAGGGTGTCCACTCTCTGCCTTTCAATTTAACGCCAAGAGAAGCACTACCGCACGTGCCACAATATGCCTTCCTCCTATAACCATGCTCTGGACTGACAGTACAAAAGTAGGAGCAATACCAGCGGAGTTTAGTAGTTGGATATATGGATGGATCCTCAGTTTATGACAACATAGGCCGTGTCCGCCGACAAAGTTTAGTTTTGGCATATTACAGCTCAAAACAGTTAGTTGGATATAATCGTTGATTTGACTTTATTAACTGGTAGTACTCGAGCTGATTACCAACGAGTGTGTGTGTATCCTTTTTAACGACTAGCTGTGTGGTAACAAAGACCATTAGCGTCGCCCTCCTCCTTTACCCAGGCTTGGGACTGGATTACCAACGAGCAAAAGATGTTGAATATATAGCATCTTGTTGAACCTATTTTAAGGTGTCTGAAGTCTCAACAGATCGGATCATTATTAGTGGTATCCAGTGTTTAACTGCATTTCAGTGTTCTCATTGCCTATATTACAGATCTTATCAACAATATAAAATTACACAAAACTTTCTAAAGACGCTTCCGTAGATCGTTTGCTTTAAAGACATGATTATAATTGTAATTGTAATCGTAATTGAACATTACTATAGTGCCACTCGGAGATTCAGAGGCGCTCTCGACCCAGGGCTCTAACGAATAAGATAGTCTTCAGGCGTTTCCGAAACAGAGGAAGAGAAAGGCTGAGGAGGTAGTGCCAGTCCAAATGATACCTCGATGATACCAGTGTCCTATGTAAACGCGCCCTTCAAATCAAAGTACGCGATTCATGGATGTGGCAGATGGTAATCTCGATGACACTGTACAAGGTGATTTGTAGAGCAATTATTATGTAACCAACTCTGTACAGTCCGCATAGAAAACGTAACATAGAATTAAAATTACGTAGTATATGAATAATTTTAAATGAGGTAATATATATGAAGAATTTGGGGGTCGTGAAATCCACAATTAGCCTACCGAAAACTCCATCAATAGTCAACTCCGCCACGGCGTGTACTCTGGTCGTGCCAGACCCAAGCCTCGATGAAGGAGGAGGGAGATGCCAATCAGATTTTTTATGACACAGCATCGTCAAATAGTAACTACTAATAATTGTAGTCGCGTTGAAATTACTAACCAATCAATAACTGGACCTTAGAAAATTAGGTAGTTAAGTAAGATAAATGAGACGTCGTCAAACACTGGATCCTATTAATAATAAATATTACGATCCATTTAGACACCTTTAAATAGCTTTCAAATGACAAAATATTAACGACATTTTCGTTCTAACGCTAGTCCTGTCTTGCCCAGTGCCATGGTATTGTTGTGCAATCTAAGATCGAGGTTAATTCCCCGAAGGTCCATAAGAAGTCGCTTAACACTTAATGCAACTAAAGATAGTGTATACGCTATTATTAGACCAGTGCTTCTCAAACACGTGGTCCGTGGTCTTGTCCTCTGGTCCGTGAATGATTGGTTTCAGGAATGTTAACCGATTCACAATGATGATGCTATTTCAATAAAATATTATATTGTATACAATGTAAAACAGTAAATATAAATTACTCGGAAATCTAAATTTTGATATAACATAATATACATGTAAGCCGATGTTGAAAGGCGTCAAATCTGGTAAGGGAATTACTTGTCCACAGCATCAGGAAGTTTGAGATGCAGTCGTTTAGACACCTCTAAATTGCTTCGAACGACGTTATATCTTCGAAATTTTCTTTCAATTGATAAGTCATAATGTAGACAAGCAAGCAGTTGACAAGGTAATAAAAACAAGGAAGATCAAAAGATGTTCTTTAAGCAGAAGCATTAAAATTAAAATCATTCAAAACCGTACAAAAAAACTTATCTCCAACGACGTTAACGGTCTTTGAAGCCAGAAGGCGTTCTTTGACTATTGGTAAACTAAGCAATCACCAGCGCCTCCCTTAACAGCACATAGACAGTACATAGTGTACGGTCAGCGTCAACGGACTTGGCACCGTAATTGACCGTACTCTTGTGATGCCAGTCTAAAGTCCAGATAAAGGAGGAGGGCGATGCAACTCGTCTTTGTTATGACACAGCGATGATAAAGAGCAATTAACCTATAACCTAAGCTAATAATGTTGTGATCTGCTTAGACATCTTTTATATTATATATCTTTGACAATTTCCTTCCATCACGAGTTCTTGACACAGTATAGTCATTAAAAACGTTTGATTTCTTGCGTCAGAAGCGGTATGTGATGTCCCTGGCAGCCACAAGATGTCGTTACACAATGAATATTAACAGAACCATCTATTTGATACCAATGTTAATGGTTCTGGTACTTTTCAGTGTTTAACGACATCTTGTGGTTGCCAGGGCCGTTAACGTTACTTCCTATATTATTAACCGGAAGAAAGGAGAACTCAATAACGGCTTAGCGATTATTATTATTAATCCAATATTTAACGACATCCTATAGCTACAAGGCTGTTGACGTCTTTAAGTTTTTGATGTATTTCAGTTCATTTTATTGTAATGTTCTCATAAGTTTTCTTTCTCTTTTATCGTCTTTGATTCCGTTTCTGATAGGATGTTGACGTATTTAAAGTTTCTGACGGATTAAGTTCATTTTCGTATACTGTCTATCATCAGTTTGCTTTCTCTCTTCTTGGCTTGGATTCCATTTCTGGTAGGATGCTGTGATTTGACAGGTGATTGTTGTCGATCTCTTATTCATATAAATCATTATATATTGTTTTCTCGTCAATCTTATTAACAATATTTTAGAGAATATCACATTGATCTATCTAAATTACCATCAAACTATCAATATTACATTTAACAGGAGATGCTCAATATTCATTATCCATCAGTCATAGTACATACAGATTCAATTAACAATTTCAACATGACAATCAAAGTATCAATATTATTCAATATTGGTTTATGTATTACAAAATTAGTTCTAAAATGAATCGTATTCATCAACAAACACAAACCAATTTTAAGCAATAACTAAGGATCAAGAATATTAGAAATATTATTAAGCATCAGTTTTATCCAATACGAAAAGAAGAAAAAAAATCACATTATAAATCCATACATTTAACATTATGAACAAACCAATTAACATGTTATAAACAAGGAACATTATTATAAAAAGAAGTTATGATATTTTTACTCAAGTAACCGTTATGCAACTGTATTTAACCATTATTTATTGCCGTTACCTAGATTATGTGCTTACTTACAACACCTTATAGATAGTATTTTCATATATAATTACTCTATTTATTTATAATCTCTACATGATTTTCCCATTAGTAATTTTCATGAGTATATTATATACTTCGAGACACATATCTGGAATAGACAATACACTTTTAACAGTGCATTCCACTTTTTTCAACGCACATTTTTCAAATATTAATTTTGAAATGTCATGTTTTTTACAAGCAATTAATATATGATCAATGGTTTCAGGCACCTGGCATTCAGAACATAAATCCGTTGTGCTTTTACCTATATGTTTGTTTCAACCACGTATTAGTTAAGATATGTCCCATTCTAAGTCTGGTAATTTGAACTTCACGTTTCCTTAGAGAGTCTATGAATTTTACATTTGTGGATACCAAAGGCTGAATAGATTTATAAAATCTTCCTTTTGATTCAAGACTATATTCAATTTGCCATTTATTAGTTACATAACTCCTTATTAAAGAATAGATTTCCTTTAATTCCAAATAAGTTGTTGAATTAATCTCAGATATTTCCAGCCCCTTCTTTGCCAACGTGTCTGCCATTTCATTTCCAGATAAACCGACATGACTCGGGATCCATGCTACGAGAACAGTACTATGTTTTAGTTTATTAATATTATCTATAAATTCAAGAAATAGATTAGGCCGTGAACAAGACCTAATCTCTTTTATTGATGTTGCTACACTCAATGAATCAGTAAATATTATATATTTATTTGCGTTTTCATTTTCATTTTCAATAATCCATTTTATTGCTTCAATTATTGCTGTTAATTCAGCTGAATAAATCGAGGAGTCATTTGCTATTCTATAAATATTATGGATCTGCATAGAAGGTATACAGAAAGCTGCTGAAACTATATTTTCAAGTTTAGATCCATCTGTATATATGGATGTATAATCAAGATATTTATTAATTAATTCTAAAGACAAAGATGACATAATATCAGGGGAGTCTGTCTTTTTGTTGATATGCTTTTTTAAGGACAAATCGACTTTAATGATTTTATTAAGCCACGGAGCTGTTGACTGATAAAATGGTGATTCAAATGGTTGAGTAATTAAGGAGAAAAAGTGTTCGGTTCTTTTAAAAATGGAATTTTGTTTAGCAGAAGATGCACGACAGTAATTTGACCAGTGATCTCGCATAGCTTCAGCTGCTGGGTGATCTTTTGAACTGATGATCTTAGATCCAACCTTGAGCGAGTTGTTCAAGCGACGTAGGTGAAGTGGTAATTCACCACACTCATTTTGAAGGGCCATGATTGGGGTGCCTTTAGCTGATCCACACGCTAATCTCAAAGCCTCAGACTGAATATTTTGTAATTTTTTCAACTGGTTAGAGCTAGCTGTGCTATATGCCACATCTCCATAATCAAGAACTGATCTAATAATTGCTTTATAAATGGATAAAAGGGCTCTCTTGGATGCTCCCCATCCATATCCAGATACAGCTCTCATTATGTTCATTCGTTTTTTACATTTAGTAACAATATAATCGATATGGGGATTCCATTTTAATTTAGAATCAAAGATAACTCCCAAGAATTTGGCAGTCTTTTCTATTTTAATTTCTTTTTTATTAAGAGTAATCCGTAATTTGGGTAATTTCCTCTTTCTTGTAAATAGTTAAAGATATTTTAAATCCGTTTTTATCACACCAGTCATTAATTTTATTAATAGCTTTTTGGATTTTATCCTGAAGTAATTTTATGTTTCGACTAGCATAAAAAATTGCACTATCATCAGCAAATAACGATAATTCGACATTTTCCGAACCAGGATCCAGATTATTTATCATTATTAAAAATAATAATGAAGAAATAACGGAACCCTGTGGTGTCCCATTTTCTTGAGAGAATTTTTCAGATAATTCTATTCCTACCTTAACTTGAAAAGTTCTGCTAGCTAGGAATTTAGAAATCCAGTCAAAGATGTTTCCCGTTATTCCCATTTTGTGTAATTTTTCCAACAAAGTTGGAACATGGAGCATATCATACGCTCTTTCAAAATCAATAAATATTGCTAAGACATTTTGTTTATTGTTTAGTTTTTATGTATATAATCTTGAAGTCTAAGAATTTGATCTATAGTGCTTTTATGCTTTCTAAATCCAGTTTGATACGGAGTCAGAAGTTTATTGGTTTCTAAAAACCACTGTAATCTGTTTGTTATCATCTTTTCCATTATTTTACATAAAGTTGGTGTAAGTGAGATTGGTCGATAAGATTCAGGGGCTGTAGGATCTTTATTTGGTTTAAGAATAGGCACAATTATGGCATGATTCCATTCTTTTGGGAGTATACCTGTTGTCCATACTTTGTTGTAAAAAGATAACAACACTTTTCTGACACTTTTGTGGAGATGCTTAATTAAATCATAAGGGATACGATCCTCGCCGGGAGATTTGTTATTTTTTGAGGCGTCTATGGCATCTTGAAGTTCTCGAATAGTGAAGATCACATTAAGAGCTGTTGCATCATTATTATACTGATTTGGTAATGTTTCATTTTCATTATCTTTATTTTGTAAATAATTTAAGAATTCGTCTTTGTAATTTGAAGTACTACTGGCTTGGGAGTAAGTTTTTCCCAATAAATTAGCTTTCTGTAAATTAGATTCAGCCTTAGAGTCCTCACTCTGAAGGGTAGGAATGGATGTTGCAGATGACACCCCTTCCATTCTGCGTGCCATATTCCAAATCGATGATAATTTTGACTGATTATTTAATTCGCTACAGTAATTTTCCCAGCTAGCTCTTGCCTCATCTGCTATCACTCTTTTTGCTAGTGCATTTTGTCTCTTAAACTCTACATAATCATCTAGATCCCTTGACTTGTTCATTTTTTTACGAATTCTATTTCTCTCATATATTGCTCTATTACAATTTTCGTTCCAAAACGGTAACGGTTTATGTCTTTTATTTTTACTTTTGATATATTTTTTAGTTGGAATGACAGAATTCGCTAGTGTTGAAATAGCTGTTGTTAAATTTAAGAAGGTTTGATTTATGTCTTCATCTAAAAGTTTATCTGTAATATGAAATTTACTTTCATTTTTGAAATTTTTCCAATCTGCCTTTTTTAAATTCCATGCATGCATTCCCATGTTATCTTCAAGAGTTATAATCTCATTAACTTCGAAAATGTCAACTATATACATGTACAGTCGGTTGAGCGCCATTTAGAGGTGTCTAAGCAGATAGTAACAATATTGCAGTATTGTGCGTTTAACGACCGGCTGTCATACGGCTATAGCAGGTCCGTTCAAGTCAACGTTACCTATAACATTAACAGTACTAAATCAATGTTCTAACTTTTAGTGAAGAATCCCGGCATTTTCTCAAGCAAGTGGCAATTTAAATTGGCCTGTTTGACCTACAAAGCCCTTAACACCAGCACACCTACCTATATTCATGCACTACTAACTCCTTACATCCCTCCTCGTTGCCTGCGATCATCAAGTACAGGTCTTCTAGCTGAGCCACGATGCAGAACAGTTATGGGATCTCGTGCATTCCACGCCTCTGCTCCAAGGGAATGGAATCGACTACCACTTTCTCTTCGTAGCTCAACTTCACTTCCTTCCTTCAAAAGCGGCTCAAAACTCACCATTTCTCCTTGGCTTTCAAGAATTTAGAAATCTAAGTGCATCTTCACCTGGCGGCTGACTATCCGCGCCTCAGATTCACATTTCGGTGTGACCTTGCGCGCGTTACAAATTTATTTAATAATAATAATAATAATTGGTAGGAGTTCTAGTTCAAGGGTTTAACCTTCGCAAGACCAAAACATTTTACGATACGTCGAGGTCCAAGCGGGGTGATTTTTTACCCCACCAAAATGTTTAATATCTCAGCTCACATGTAAGGTACCGTAACAAATGAAGTATTGAATATAATAGTTTCAAGGTCAAGGAATCCATTTCTCGTAGTGTCAATAGTGTGCGAGTGTTACTTTCCAAGATGGCGGCCAATATGGCCGCTAAAACTCAAATAAATTTATATCTCAGCTCATAGTTAAGTTACCATAACAAATAGATATGGTCTAATTACATAGATTCAAGGTTCAATGGACTTTGACGACATTTTATTATTTCAACTTGATGACGTTATTCGATAATGATAACTTAAAACAACTTTAAACCAGCTTTCTCCGCAGAGAAAACTAAACAATGGTCAATTCCGGCACGGAGCGCACAGTGTTAGTGCCAGTTCGAATCCTCGATGAAGGAGGAGGGCGACGACAATCATCTATGTTATGACACAACGTCGTCAAGCAGTAACTACGGGTTTTAGTTGTGTTTAAATAACAAACCAATCAATGACTGGACCTTTGTAAATTAGGTCGTAAGCTAAAGTTGATGTCATTGGCCTTGACATACATAGGACATCGTTAAACTCCTGATGCTAAAAGTAATGCTAGGATTTGATTAGACCAGTGCAACTAAAACTGTGGTTCTTGGTCCAGTGCTGGTCGGCGATTGACTTGTCACAGCCTCACCGAATGATAACGGGAATCAGAATCTTCATGGTAGTTAAATAAATTATTAATTTTTCTTTACAATGTTAAAAATAAAGAATTAGAGCCTGACACATTGTTCACGCATGATAAACAGTTGAAACATGCAAAAGTAATAAAACTATAAGCTTGTCTGTAATAAACAGTTACAACAAATTATTGTGAAATCAAAACATATCATACATGTGGTGTAAGCTGATGTGGAAAAGCACCAGTCCGCGGCTAGGCTGGTGAAGTAAGTTTGAAATGCACAGGATTAAACACCTTTAAAAACTAACGAATGACGTTATATGTATGATATTTTCGCTTTATCGTCAATCTCAGTTTGGCCATGTACCTTTTCAAATGAGATATTGATTTTGAAGTTAACGGCCTTTGATGCCACAAATACGCTGTTTAACTAACCTCCCCTTAACCCTAGGGCTACCAAGCTTTTTTTGTGACATGGACTACCAAGGGGGGGGGGTGGTTACCACCCCCCCTGGATTTCGTGTTTGGTTTCACATATCATAACTTGTAATATACCAATGGATTCAGCATTCATTTCTGCACAGAATGGTATATTTAGTTGTACATTATGTGAATGCACCTCGAAATTACATCACTTTTAACAACGGAACCCTTTAATTAGCAATATTGTATATTATTGCGTACATTTTGTACTTTTTGGATAAACAAATATAAGATTATGTGTGTTTTGAAACTAATCTATGTATAAAAGATACACACAATCATCCCTACACATGTTTATATAGTATAAATGTACATCCATACATATATATCCATACATATATATCGGTTTACGTTGTAATGCTGTATTCAGCCATTTTCACACAGATTACGCGTATTATTATTTATTTTGATAACTTCCGGTATTCAAAAGACAAAGATGTAGGTATGCAAATGAAGCCCTACATTCCCTCTAAAGAATGGTATCTTTGTTTCTCTTCCAGGAAGACAAATGAATACGCTACAGACAAAAAACTAAAGGGGGAGTCCTTCCATTCAGCCATTTTTCATGCATATTACGCGTATTATTATTTATTTTGAGCACTTCCGGTTGTCTCAGGTCAACTCAGTGACCATAGAAATGTAGCCCCACATTCCCTCTATAGAATGGTATAATTTGTGTCTCTTAATATTAAATGACGGATAAGATATAGTCGAAAATCTAGGGGGTGGTATCCACCCCCTCTGGTACCTCGGGTATATTGGGTATAACTTTTGAACGGTGTGAGATATCATCTCACATTTTACCTCAAAACGTGTGTAAATGAACCCCCTACAGCTACCTAAAAGGTCAAATTTTTATTCCATACGGAAAAAGTTTGAGATGAAAAAAACCTAGGGGGTGGCAACCACCCCCCTTGGTAGCCCGAGGGTTAATTAACAGGACCTAGCGAATGTATAGGGAAACGTCAACGAAAACGGTCTTGGCACCGTCACTGACTATACACTGGTGGTGCCAGTCCCAAGCCCTGATAAAGGAGGAGGAGGGCGACGCCACTCATCTTTGTTATGACACAGCGACGACAAACAGCAACTAACCTAACCTTAGTTACTAATGTTATGATCTGCCTATAGACATCTTTAAATATAATTATAATTATTTGCTTCACAATTTCCATCAATCGCGACTTCTTCACACACTTTGCTCAATAAAAACGTTTAATCCAAAACAATTTTTCTATTGAAGCCAACGGCCTTTGATGCCTAAAGATGTCTGATTAAACCTGGCTGAATCTTTTCACATTGGAAAACAATGGCGTATTAATGACTTCGATGTGAGTGCCCTGGCAGCCACAAGATGTCGATACACAATGACTTATAATAGCTCATGTCAAATACAAAGCTGGGATTTGAAACCCTTTAAACGGGTGATGCCAGTCCGAAGCCTGGATAAAGGAGGAGGGTGACACTAATCGTCTTCGTTAAAACGCAACGTCGTTAAACTGTAGCCAACCGAATCGTCAGAATTGTGTTTGCTTTGGACCTGACGCATTGAAATTCATTTCATGTATAATTATTTATAACAATAGATTTAGCCCTATTTTAACGTGTTTTAACAGATCTGAACATTATTAGTAGTATCCAGTGTTTGACTGGGTAAATCTTATTACTAACAGTACTGTAACAGATATATCTCCAAGTATAATATAATTATATTAAAAAACTTGTAAATTTGTCTACGTAGAGCGTTGTGTTAAAACTGGGTAGGTCTACCAGTGTCCTATTTAAACACAGCCTTCAAATCAATGCGACCAACAGATGTGGAAGGTGTTATTCTCACTGGGTCTCGATGACATTATTAAATGGTGAATAGCGTCGGTCAAAATCTATATGAAAGTTGTCTGAAGAAGTCAACGTAACTTCTGATTTCGCACAGATTCTTAGACATGGAAAAGAAACAGTGACATTGTTATGATTCGTAATCGTAAAACTATTGGTAGGAGGCCTATGCAGTTTCATAGCGACATTTTGTGGCTTATAAGGTCGTGGATACAGTCACGCCCGACGTGACTGTATACTACACAGGACTCAAATCCCGCAATTAGCCAATGCATGTCACATGATTTTGTGGACGTGAAAGGAGCCGACCGATGAACAATTCCGAAAGCTGTTGGAAATTGTTGACCATTTTTTCTAATGACGACACAAACCGTAACCCTGACCCTAACCGACCCTCACGACGCCTAACCTGATCCTAAACAACCCTCAAGATGTCCGCCATTTGAAAATCCTAATGGAAGTTAGCAAGTTCACGTGACATGCTTTGGCCAATATCGTGACGGGCGTGAATATAGTTGCTTGGATTCCGCTCACGGATCCACTACGATCTTATAAAGTACGCAGACGATTGAAATCATCCAAACAATCTGAGTAGTTTCTGTTTAGCGTTACTGTGTTATAATAACAAACGGAAGATTAGTGTCTTCTAAGATACGCAATGTAAAGAAAACGCGAAACTTATAGCGTCATAAATAGAACATTAAAAGGTGTTTACGTAGAGCCTTGCAATATCACCACAAAATTAATATTCATTATTTTACGGCATGAAGTAACACACCTGACACTTTATATGATACACATAATTGTGATTAAATGATTTGATCCAAATGAAACAATATTCTGCAGCAACTGTTCCACACATAAAAAATTATAAGCAAAAAGACATTCTTAATAAACAATCCCAATGAACAAAGATTCTGAATCAAATAACTGTTATAATAATGGTATTAGATTCTTTTTAAATTGTTTAAATTTTTGAATATAATTATTATTAAATATATAAAATTATTCTTCAGTATAATGGCATCTTGTTAAATTGGTGTAAGAGGTCGAAGATATTAGCCGTGGCAGCCACAACATGTATTTTAACACTTGACTGTTACAAGTTGAAAAAGATTAAAAAAGATACATCTCCAAGAAAATTAAATATAGAGAATTTAAAAGGATTAAAGGCAATAGAATACGCCATAGAAGTAAAGAATAGATTTGAAGGACTGGAAACAGAAACAGAAGAAAGAACACCTGAGGAATTATGGGAGACAACCAAAAAGATTCTGCTAGATACAGCTCAAGAAACGATTGGATATAAAGAGAGACAGAAGAAGAAAACATGGATCACTGAAAGCACATATGATCTGGTAAAAGCAAAAAGAGAAGCAAAAATGAGGGATAGAGAAAAATACAAAGAATTAAAAAAAGAGGTACAGAAGAAAGTGAGAATGGATAAACAAAAACAACTAGAAGGAAAATGTGAAGAACTGGAACAACAAAACAGGACAGGAAATATGAAGGAAGTGTATCAAACAGTCAAAACTCTAACAGGAAAATTCAGTCCGCAATTGTTTGGAATTAAGGCAACATCAGGGGAGATGATTAAAGATAAAGAAGGAATAGCAGAAAGATGGAAAGAATATTGTGAAGAGTTATATGATGACACAGAAGGAAACACAAGAGACGAGATACACACAAGAACCGGTTCCGCTAAGATCAGAAATAGCTAGAGCTATGAAGGAGGTGTCTGATGGAAAAAGCACAGGAATGGATGAAGTACCAGTAGAACTATTCAAAGCGGCAGGAGAGACAGCACTGGATCAAATGCATCGCATATGTATAGCGTTATGGGAAACAGGGGATTGGCCTGAGGATTGGGCGAATTCAATCTTTATACCTATACCAAAAAAGGGAGACATGGGAAAATGTGAAAACTACAGAACTATAGCATTAGTTTCTCATGCCAGTAAAATCATTCTTCGGGTCATAATGGAGAGAATGAGAAGAAAAACAGAATCAGAATTATCTGATGAACAGGCCGGTTTTAGAAGAGGAAGGGGAACAAGAGATCAACTTATAAATCTCAGGATAATAATGCAGAAAATGAACGAACATCAACAGCCGTTGTACATGTGTTTCGTAGACTTTACAAAGGCTTTTGACTGTATATCACATGAGCAACTGTGGATAACAATGACAGAAATGGGTTTTCCGGCACATATTATTAATTTATTGAATAAATTATATTGTAAACAAAAGGCAAAAGTAAAGGTGGCAGGAACACTGTCAAGTGGATTCCGAGTAAAGAAAGGAGTGAGGCAGGGGTGTGTAATTTCACCACACTTGTTTAACATAATGGCAGAAGCGGTCATGAGAGAAGTAATAGAAGGTTGGGAGGGAGGCGTGAGAATAGGAGGAAGGAAAATCACGAATTTAAGATATGCAGACGATATAGTACTTCTGGCAGGATCAGAAAGTGAGCTGCAGGAACTAGTCAATCGTTTACACCAAATAGGAGAGAACAAAGGACTAAAGATAAATATGAATAAAACAAAAGTGATGACACAAAAAGGGATAACGTGTAACATAGAAATTGGAGGAGTAAGGTTGGAACAAGTAGACACATTCCGATATCTGGGATCTTTGATAACGGGAGATGCAGCAGACGTTAAGGATATAAGAGAGAAGTTGGCTAGAGGTCTTAATACAATAACAACGTTGAAACAATTATGGAAAAGCCATAACATAAAGATGGATACAAAGATGAAACTCATGAGGGCTTTGGTATGGCCAGTGGCAACATACGGGTGTGAAAGTTGGACTATCAAGAAAAAGAGGAAGAAAGAATAAATGCGTTTGAAATGAAATGCCTAAGACAGATTCTGAGAGTATCATGGATAGAAAAAGAACAAATGAGTGGGTGTTAGAGAAAACAGGAACGGAAAGAAGCCTATATATGTGCTACATTTTCGCTCTGTGTTTAAAAAGAGCTGTAATATGCCAAAACTAATCTTTGTCGGCGGCAACGGCCTCTGTTGTCATAAGCTGCCGTTAAACTGTGGACACACACGTTCAATCGCTAGTTCTTACAATCTGGAGTCAGAAAAACCGATTTAGCATAATATAACATAACGTAACATAACATTTTATTCCAATTTAATAGAGGTCGCAATTACATAATCTTTATCCAATTGTTGTCGATTTACTCAGGAGACCCAAAAGGGTGGAAGGTCCCGCTAGCCAGGGCCACCTGAGATCATTAGGTTGGACAGATGCATCACGGCCAACTGAGTCATGTACAAAAGAACTGAGCAATAAATTCTTAACTAACGTAAAATAATTACACATGAACGTGGAGAGAGGCAAGGAAACAAGGTATATACATTGCAACGGCACGAATAAGTAAATAATAAGTGCACACTCCCAGTTTATGATGACTTTGTGGTAATTCCCAGGGGCGTTAAGTTGGACTATAGGGCTGTTTTACACTCCTTGTTGAATGTAGGCAGAAATCTCCCGTTTAAATAGCTGGAGAGAGGGCAGAGAGCGAATACTGTGGGAAATGCTATTCCAGGTTCTTTGTCCGGTACATTTTATTGATGTAAGTCTAGTATTTGTGCAGGCGAGAGGAGTATAGAAAGGGTTAGTATTTATTGAGCAACGAAAATGAATAACAGAATTAAGTTGGAAGTAATCTCTGGAAGTATTTGGTAGTTGATTATGGGTATATCGGTACATAAATATCACAATTTGGACCTGCCTTATCTGCTCTGGTTTTAAAAATTTTGGGCTTAAAAATTATGTTTTCTGTGGGCTCGATAATGGAGTTTTGCAACTATTCTAATGGCCCGCTTTGGAGGATGAGAAGTTTAGAAATATTCGACTTGTAAGCTGACCCCAAACCATAATGCAATAAGTTATGTATGGGTGTATTAGTGTGTAATAGAGGGTGGTTCTGGTCTGTGGTGGGAGGATTCTAGATTTGCGCATAAGAATTCATAGTTTTTTGCACTGGTTTTTTAGATATTTAATATAATGTTCTTTCCAGGATAAATGCTGGTCGACGTAAACTCCTCTTCGTTTAAATGTCGTTAACCTAATAAAATTCATAATCGTTTGGGGGCGCTTGCCTCTCAATAGTTATTCGGCGAGAGGCACTTTATGGGTTATTACATGTATCTATAAGATACGACACGATTCAATAGATGGAAGAGTGTTTATAGCAATATATAGCGTGAAACTTTTGTGACAAACGGGTGTCCAATGATGCAAACCAGATTGCCTACCCCCAGTTCAATCAATTTAAAATGTATTGATTTCTTAATATATTACTGTGCGCATCCTGATCTCTTACGCATAGATGCATTTAACTGTTTTATGTAGCTCATAAATATATGTAAGTTATATATTCAGAAGAAAGACCCACGTATATAGCACAATTATATACAATCACACACATGCACTTACACAATACACAGCAGTTTTTGGAACTAATTAAATAGTAGGCCTAATTACAATTTGAATACAATTGAATTGCCATCCATTGCAGCAGTAGCAATACAGGAGTTTTTTTGTATAAAATGTTAAAAATAATTAACTTACGATTACAAATATATTGGATTTCTTTCAGATTAGTTAAATTTAACATAGTAGCCGACTTAAAAACATACTTGCAAGAAAGTTTGGGATAAAAAAATTTCATTTTCCAAAAACCGAATTGGACACTTTTGGGATAATGGCCCAGATATAGTAGTAATAGCAGCAGCAGCAGCAGCAGCAGCAGCAGAAGCAGTAGTAGTAGTCCAGGGTTTTGGCGTCGGACTGGCAGTGCAAGACTGCAGCTGAGTTAATAATCTGTGTTAACCAACATCTTACGGATATTAGGGCCATTTTCGTCGCCCTCATTCTTTATCCAGGCATCAGACTGTAACTGCTACAGCAAGGTCTGGATCTGGATCCACAGTTTAACAGCAGCTTATGACAACATAGGCCGTTGCCGCCGACAAAGATTTTTTTGGCATATTACAGCTCAATCATATTATCAAGGTCAGTGGCTCAGTTAAAAGTTAATTATTATTATTATTATTATTCCAACGCTCTTATGACATCAAAGGCCGTTGACAACAATACAAGAAAGATACAATTCAATGATTAAAAGAAACTGATAGCATCCGAATGACACCATGAAATGTGTCAAACAGAGCTTTACAATTTCACTAATAAAAAAGTTAAGTATTGCCATCGATTGTTATAAAGGAGGCTAACGCTTCAAAAAGGGGTGTGCACTCTCTTTTCTTTACCTTAACGACAGGAGTAGCACTTCTGCAATATGCAACAGTCAGAAATCATCATTCTCGCTATATTGTTCTTCTCTCCTTCACGAGCACTTCAGGTGCTCGTCTCTGCTCACTCTGTGAACCGCATTTGTGACACCAATGCCGACAAAAAGTCGACGCTAGAAGGCTACATGAAGGCTGGTTTGTAGAGGCGTCGGCGGCACAGTATGCAAAACGACGTCATCTGACAGCACTAAGCAGAGCGCAGAACTTTAGTTGTTACACAGACATGTATACGATGGCTGACCAGTGAATCGAGGGTTGAGTCCCATTTCCCACTTCCCCACTCTAATGTGAACTGCAGTTCTTCGCTGATCCAAGCGTCACCGGTTTCCATGGCGACTGCTACAAAGGCATGGACGCTAGTCATGGTGGAATACTTCACCCTCTTCAACATAGCTGCGAAATTAGATGACAAGGTAAGTTCGACGTCAACAGCCCCGTGATTAAAAAGGAGGATACTATAATTAATTATATTACGATCTACTTAGATACCTTTAAATAGCTTTTAAACGACGGTATATGATCGACATTTTCGTTCGAACGCTAGCTTGATTGAACTTGCATGAAATTGATCTCTCTCTCTTCAACCGTCCTCGATACGAGGGTTGGTCGCATTATAGACGATTCTTCTCCATCCTCTCCTGTTCTCGGTTTCTCGCAGCAACCTTTCCGTTGATAATTCCAACCATTCGCCAACATTGTCCATCCATCTCTTCCTTGGTTTCCCTCTTGCTCTTGCTCCCGGTACCGTTCCTTGCATAATTTCTTTCTCTAGACATTCACCTTGTTTCCTCATTATATGCCCTAAGTAAGACATCTTTCTACTTTTGATTGATTCCAGTAAAATCCTTTCCACTCCCGCCGTCTCTAACACCCATTCATTTGTTTTTTTCTCTATCCATAATATACCCAGTATTTTTCGTATGCATTTAATTTCAAATGCTTTTATTCTCTCCTCATACCTCTTTTTAATTGTCCAGCTCTCGCAGCCATACATCATCACTGGCCATATAAATGTCCTCATTAATTTAATCTTTGTGTTAATTTTTATGTTATGGCTTTTCCACAGTTTCATCAGATCTACTCCTATTCCAAGTCCTCTTGCAGTTCTTATTCTTTTCTCCCTGCTGCAATCCACGTTTTCTGTTATGAGTGATCCTAAGTACACGAAGGTTTCCACTTGTTCTATCATACTATCTTGTACTTTGATGTTGCATTGATTCCCATTTAGTGCCATACACTTTGTTTTACCTATGTTGATCTCTAAGCCCTTTTTTCGCCCTTCCCTGTCCAATCGAGTCACCAGATCCTGTAGTTCCATTTCTGTGCTTGCCATTAACACTATGTCATCTGCATATCGTAGATGTGTTATCCTTCTTCCTCCAACTTGAATGCCTCCTTTGTATCCTCTCAGTGCTTCTCTCATGACCATCTCTGAAAGTATGTTGAACAATGTTGGCGAGATCACACATCCTGTCTGACTCCCCGTTTAATTCTAAACTCACTTGACAGTATCCCCGCAATTTTTACCTTTGCCGTCTGTTTTCTATACAGTTCTGTTATCAGGTTGATAATGTGTGATGGGTACCCCATTTCAACCATCGACAGCCATAGTTGCTCATGTGATACACAATCAAAAGCTTTTTTGAAATCGAAAAAAAATTGATACATGTATGTAATTAAAAAAGGTTACACACGGCGTAATATATTCAACATTTTCGTTTAATGGTTACTTTATTGCTGAAGAAATGAACAGTTTGAACGGTTTCAACTATTTCATTTGATGTCAGAAGATAATTATATTTCGTTAAACTCTTGGATCCAAGCAGTTGCCAACTTTCAAAGGGTTCCATGACTGTAGTTGACGTCTTTGAAATTAAGAAATGACATTAGTTATAAGAATGATGTTGTTGATGCTACTAATAGGATTGATCATAAAAGTGTTACAAATGCGAATGATTAAAAGAATGCTCATGAGAATGATCTCTTGAGAATGATCATAACAATGTTAACCCTCGGGCTACGACCCCCCTAGGTTTTTTGCATCAAAAACTTGTTCCATGTGGAATATAATTTTGATAATTTAGGTGGCTCTAGCAGGATCTTTTACGCACATTTTGAGATAAACATCATTGTGATATCTCATGCCATTCAAAAGTTACACCCGATATACCCGAGGTACCAGAGGGGGTTGATACGACCCCCTTAGTTTTTCGTCTATAGTGTACTCATTTTTTTCCAGGAAGAGAAACAAATATACCATTCTTTAGAGGGAATGCAGGGCTTCATTTGCATACTTAGATGTTTGTCTTTTGAAAACCGGAAGTGATCAAAATAAATAATAATACGCGTAATATGCGTGAAAAATGGCTGAATGGAAGCACTCCCCCTTAGTTTTTTGTCGGTAGCGTATTCATTCATCTTCCTGCAAGAGAATCAAATATACCATTCTTTAGAGGGAATGTAGGACTTCATTTGCGTACCTAGATCTTTGTCTTTTGAATACCGGAAGTGATCAAAATAAATAATAATACGCGTAATCTGTGTGAAAACGGCTGAATACAGCATCACAACGTAAACCGATATATATGTATGGATATATATGTATGGATGTATATTTATACGTATATAAACATATATAGGGATGTATGTGTATCTTGGATACATAGATCAGTTTCAAAACACACATAATTTTATATTTCTTTATCCAAAAAGTACAAAATGTACGCAATAATATAAAATATCGCTAATTAAGGGGGTTCCGTTGTTAAAAGTGATGTAATTTCGAGGTGCATTCACATAATGTACAACTAAATATACCATTCTGTGCAGAAATGAATGCTGAATCCAATGCTGTATTACAAATTATGATATGTGAAACCAAACACGAAATCCAGGGGGGTCGTCTCAACCCCCACCCCTTGGTAGCCGATGTCACAAAAAAGCTTGGTAGCCCTAGGGTTAATGATGTTGTTCAATAAAATGATTGTAGGAATGAGTTTTTTCAAAATCTGAGTTCATCTGATAATATAGTTCCAGTTTATAAAGATGCGGTGTATATCTTAGTAGTCAAGGGTGTTATAGTTAATCGACCAGAACCTGATAAAATGTCACACTTGGTAATATTAACCCAGATCAGACAAAAGATGAAAATGCAGTCAAAGGCAACATGACCCTAGCAGAAGAAATCAGTACAGATTGTCTGTCCATCCCAGTCTGTTAAATCAAATACATTTATAGAACATAGAGACCAAATAAATACACAGTCATGTTCCT